>JBBHAA010001354.1:1032500-1267500 GCA_037953035.1 Aquarana catesbeiana | reverse complement strand
ATTAGACCAAAAGGGGCTTCTACTAAATACTGAGCAAAGGGTCTGAATACTTAGGACCATGTGATATTTCAGTTTTTCTTTTTTAATAAATCTGCAAAAATGTCAACAATTCTGTGTTTTTCTGTCAATATGGGGTGCTGTGTGTACAATATGGGGTGCTGTGTGTACAATATGGGGGGCTGTGTGTACAATATGGGGGGCTGTGTGTACAATATGGGGTGCTGTGTGTACAATATGGGGGCTGTGTGTACAATATGGGGGGCTGTGTGTACAATATGGGGGCTGTGTGTACAATATGGGGTGCTGTGTGTACAATATGGGGGGCTGTGTGTACAATATGGGGGGGCTGTGTGTACAATATGGGGGCTGTGTGTACAATATGGGGTGCTGTGTGTACAATATGGGGGCTGTGTGTACAATATGGGGGGCTGTGTGTACAATATGGGGGCTGTGTGTACAATATGGGGTGCTGTGTGTACAATATGGGGGGCTGTGTGTACAATATGGGGTGCTGTGTGTACAATATGGGGTGCTGTGTATACATTATGGGGTGCTGTGTGTACAATATGGGGTGCTGTGTATACATTAATGAGGAAAAAAAATGAACTTAAATGATTTTAGCAAATGGCTGCAATATAACAAAGAGTGAAAAATTTAAGGGGGTCTGAATACTTTCCGTCCCCACTGTATGCCAAAAGAGGAGATTAAGCTCAGCATCTTAGAAGTAGCGGGAGTGTTAAGATTAACAGGGATGTTGAAGTCACCAAGAATGATTGTTGGAATTTCAGAAGAGTGAAAAAATCATTAAAATCACTGCTCCTGAAAAAACGGCCATTTTAAAAACTTTTTTTGCATTGATAAATATCCCCTGGGGCAGGACCCGGGTCCCCAAACACTTTTTATGGCAATAACTTGTATATAAGCCTTTAAAATTAGCAGTTTTTATTTTCACATTTGTGTCTCATAGACTTTAATGGTGTTCGCACAAATGTTTTGTCTGTTCGCAAGTTCTGGTGCGAACCGAACTGGGGGGGGCTCATCTCTAGTCAAGGGTACTAAAATCCACTGTTTCCACCTGAATTCTGGGTTGGCCAATGAATAGGGGAGGACGGGCACTGCAGAAGTGTTGGCTTCCAATCAGGATTAGCAAACGCATCAGGAAAGGCACTATGGGCTCTACAGGCCTGTGTTCTAACTCTTGGTGGCTGCAGGGCACTACTTGTGCTAGCCACCGCACCAGCTTGAACTGCACTTATGGGACTTGCTACGTCACCAAGTGTTACTGCAGTGCTGGTTTGTCTACGACCAGGATGTACTAGACCACTGGTGCTTGCCAGTTCACCAGAAGGATGAGCGACACTAGTACAGGCTCTCTGCTCCATACAATAACCATGCAGTTGTTGCACCTCAGCAACAGAAGAACGGGGTCGGGTACGCCTGACCTTAGTAGGGACTACTACTCCGTCATCAGAGCTATCTGTCAGGGTGCTCTCTACCGATTTGTATACTGAGCCTGAATCTGACAGTGAGGTCTCTTCAATGCTGTACCTCTGTTTGGACATTTTGGCCACTAAATTTATAGGTACAGCTAGTGTGACTCACAGGTAAAAGAGCACCTGGTTGTCAGCGACTGTTTCAATAGCTACATATAAAAATGAACTGTTAGTACTAGCAGGGATCAGGTGTGACTCTGCTAACGCTGCAGTTTTGTGTGCTGTGTTTTGTAAGTGACAGTGATCTATGGATACTGCACTTGGGTGGGCTGGGCTGGGAGGAGGGGCTAAACACAGGTGCTGGCAGGTGTCTGGGCTGATCCTGCTAATGTCGGGCTTTTGGGAATGCTAATATAATTCTGATCAGATTAAAGATATTGATAACATATTAATAACAATGTAGGTATATAGTGTGTGTGTATTAGTGTACCTGACACTAATCTGACACTGTCTGGGATTGACGCTACCACTGACACTAAAACCCGTGACACTAATACAGTGATCAGAAAAGAGATCTGTACACTATACTAGTTACACTGTGACAGGGAGTGAAAGGGTTAACTGGGGGGTGATCAGGGGGGTGATCAAGGGGGTTAAATGTGTACCTACATGTCCTGGTGTCAGTGTAGTGTTGGTGTACTCACAGTAGATGTCTTCTCCTCACTCGCTGGAAACTAAAAGGGCTCCATGAGGGGAGATGACATCACTTCCTCTGCCTGTGTTTACATTACACAGACAGAGGACAGTCTGCCATTCACCAGAACCGATCAGCAGGTCCAGGACAGAAATCATTGACCTGGGCCTGTAGACTGATCGGTTCTGAAATCAATCCAATTATGTTGGGGCACGTGACCAACGAACAATGATGGTGATTTACACAGGAGAGCCAACCTGCTGCAGTACAACTGTGGCGGCTGGTTGGGAACCGGTTAATGTATTTTCTGTATTCTCTGTATTAAGGTAAAACATCTTCTGCATGCAGCTCCCCCCATCCCCCCAATACTTACCTGAGCCTGATCTCCATCCAGCAATGTGCACAAGAGCAGAGGCTCTCTTGGCTCTCTCTCTCCTCATTGGCTCAGACACAGCAGGGGGAGCCATTGGCAGAGGAAGCCTTGGGACTTTTTATGGCAGACAAGGACTCATAAAGGGGATGGGAGTTAGGGATGTTCATCATTTCTTCTAGTGATGGGGGAGGGGTAACTTTCCAGGATTTATAACTCCTATCCTGCAGAAGGGAGACAATGACAGATGATATTTCTGGAGTATGAGTTGTATTGGTTATGGGACGGCCTTTTGTACAGAAGTGAGAACTGTCTGAGGTCTTTGTCTTCAGAGGAATGGATCGTGTTTTCTGTCTTTATTATGGTCAGGACAAAACATTCCATTCATAGATTTGTAAATATGAAATAATCTATATAAATAATTCACATTTTCATTTTCAGCCAGCAGGTGGAGCTGAAATCTCTTTTGCTCATGTTTACCTGCCTGTCCTTCCCAGATCACTGTACAATCCATGTTATTTACAGAGCTCAGTGGCTCAAGCTGTAATTTCCCTTCATAACTGAATGACTCAGAGGAGGGGGAGGGGAGGGGGGAGCAGATTGCTGAAACCCACCGGAGGGACCTCACTGGGTATTGTGTGAAAATTGAGGATGAATTGATCCGTGGTGTCTGTAGCTACAGAGGTCAGTGAGGTCTCGGTCACACGTGTGTCAGTACCATGTGATTATGTGACATTTATTCAGCATTTCTAAAGCCTGATAACCACCTTCCATGCCTGCCATGAATATTACAATGGAAGCACACAGTGCTGGTCACACAGGAGCGGTAGCGTTGTGTCGTGTTATAAATGAAGTCGCATGTCGCTGTCATGAGACATCCACACTTGTCAGTCACCTCCATTCATTTCATGGTGATGTCCAATAATCGCTGGGCATTGGAGGACAGACAGCGGAGGCTCCAGTATCCCAGAATGCACTGGGAAATAATAGAGAAGTAGGACAGAGCAGCTCCGGTCACTTCTGGTTGTACAGAACAGCCGTGTGGTAACTCCAATAGCTTCTGTGTGCCGGCAAAATCACCAACCAGCCGGCAATACTGACAGTGCCAGGCAGGAAATGTGTCACTGCACAGCCAAAAACCTCTTATAATTATATATACTAATCAGCTGAACACAGAAGGATTCATCCACAAAATCCAACACCAAATACATAGAGAACTGTGCAGCACTACAAGTGAGACTCCCTAAACCTGAAAATAGGATTTGTATTTCAAATGTTTAAACAATCAACACGTGTTTCAGCACAATTATACAGGAATATTACAATGTTAGAAAAAAAACAATATAAGTAAGATATTGTCAAAGTGTTCAATATTGCAGCATGATGAGTGAGACCACCCAAACTTTAGCAGACTATGTACATGCAAAAAACCTACTTTGTGGTTGGCCACTTATGATTGGTGATGTGCAGTGACACCTCCCTTACAGGATAGATATAGAGATAGCTGTGCAGCACTAGAAGTGAGACTCCCTAAACCTAAAAGTGTTAATATTTACACATTTTAAACAAACAACACAAATATACATGATGAAGCCCCGCCTAGGGCGTAACGTGTAAGGTGGAGACGTCATCACGCCTGTCAGATACACTAGGAGAGCCGCTGCTATACTGTTATGAAGGAGAGGAGGGTCGCCGGCCGCTCTGTGCATTCTTACATGGATATATTGTGATTCTATGTGAGGATATATTACATGTTATTATTAATAAACTATTAATGACCCGAGTATCCCAGCTATTGTGACCCATACAAATAAAACAGATCTGGTAACAAGTCACCAAGCGGGTATTATCCTCAGACCAGGAAATCTGTCCTCCAGGGGGCATGAGAGCGATAGTGAGTATGATGACATGGCGGCTGGTTTTCATTTCATAGAATTATTGTAATATATCCGAAATCCACATATCAGAGGAGATCATTTCCTCTACATCACTTCCCCTTTAGGCTCCTCCCACTAGAAGAGCAACCCCTCCCCCGGACATTTCTCCAGCATTCTTCTAGTGTTTTCAGAGCTTCATAAACACAATGAAGACACATCATAAATGTCATAGAAGTGTTACTGAGCATTGCTTCCTTCTACATAATCATCAGACGTGTGAGCGAGTCCTAAGGGGGTCTATTCCATCCTATTTCCTGCTTGTTAGGAATATGGATGGTCATTCCATATGTACATAGCCTGGTCACTGTTCTACTATAAGGGGAACCCCAAATCCCATGGATGAGATTACAAAGAGAAAGATTCCCTCAGAGAGAGGAGAAGACATGAGAAGAGGACAGGTGATGGAAGATTCTACATGGGTGAGGATGGAGGACACCCAGAGATAGAAGGAAACCCTGAGAGACGGGAACAATCACAAGACGTCACATTTCCCCATCACTGCAGATCACACATTTCTCTTACCGTAATTCCTGAATTTTACTCTCCGGGTTCATCAGAAAGGAAAGAGAATCAGACTTCCATTTATATCTTGAAGAGGAGGAATCTTCTTCTTCTGCTTTGTCCTCTCCCGGACAATCTTTACTGGAAAAAGTACAACGCAGAAATCTAAAAGCCAATAATTAAATAATAATTAGCACCAAGAATGTATAAAAATAAATAAATAAATAAAAAATAAAAAACAAGTAAACCGCGCTAAATATGAGTCCAAATAAAATTCAGTGAGAAATTCAAATAAATCCAAATGGTGTAGTAAATCCTTCTAAGTGATGAAATAGGACAACTGTGTGATGAACTGCTTACCAGAACGTAAGCGAAGTCAAACAGATGGCTTTAAACCCAGCCTGGGCCTTTCGAAGTACTCCAAGATGGGTAGAATCCGACAAGCTCATGCAGCAGACCGGATCCACATAAGTTTAGCAAATAAAAACAAACAAAAAAACCATAGCGTGATACTGACAAAAATATGTTACACTAGAGAGAGTGCTCACACAAAATCATCACAAAGATCATAAATGCACCCTGAATGCATGGCAAATCCAGGGGCGTGAAAACAAAAGAAGAAGTGACATGCAGCATGCAATAGGTGATGTCCTAGAAATAGGAACTCCAAATATATCTGGTTACCAGAAATAGATTTAAACAGGCGAGCACAGATCCAAGTAGGGAGAACACCCGGTGCACAGACACAGGAGGCCGCTTACCAGTTGGTAAACCGGTGAAGGTATAATCAGCGGTAGGCTTAAGCCTCTGTATAGCCCAGAATATAATCCTGATTAAAACTATAGGGGTTCCTGCTCACCAGAAGATCGACTGGAAGAAGCCAAAAACAAAAATGTGGCGGAGTCACCGCGATCCCGTCCTGGCAGACTCTTCACAGGCTTAGATCGTGGGTATTCAAAGAGGAGAAGCAGCCAATAGTGTGATAACGTAACGACTCCAATTTATTAAAAAAGTAAAAACACTTACACTTAAAAACGAAAAAGCAGCAATGCCGGCCGGCACTCAGACAGCTCCCGTCCACAACAGGGCAAACGTGGTGATGTCAGCACGTCCCTCCCAGACGCGTTTCGTCACAGGTTGGGATCTCCCATTGAGAACGTCACTTAAGCCTACCGCTGATTATACCTTCACCGGTTTACCATCTGGTAAGCGGCCTCCTGTGTCTGTGCACCGGGTGTTCTCCCTACTTGGATCTGTGCTCGCCTGTTTAAATCTATTTCTGGTAACCAGATATATTTGGAGTTCCTATTTCTAGGACATCACCTATTGCATGCTGCATGTCACTTCTTCTTTTGTTTTCACGCCCCTGGATTTGCCATGCATTCAGGGTGCATTTATGATCTTTGTGATGATTTTGTGTGAGCACTCTCTCTAGTGTAACATATTTTTGTCAGTATCACGCTATGGTTTTTTTGTTTGTTTTTATTTGCTAAACTTATGTGGATCCGGTCTGCTGCATGAGCTTGTCGGATTCTACCCATCTTGGAGTACTTCGAAAGGCCCAGGCTGGGTTTAAAGCCATCTGTTTGACTTTGCTTACGTTCTGGTAAGCAGTTCATCACACAGTTGTCCTATTTCATCACTTAGAAGGATTTACTACACCATTTGGATTTATTTGAATTTCTCACTGAATTTTATTTGGACTCATATTTAGTGCGGTTTACTTGTTTTTTATTTTCTGTTGGTGGGCCCCACTTCTAACTGCAGCTTATTGAACTTTATTTTTACTTAAGGTGTCATTTCATTTTTATTCACAATTTTTATTTCTTCACTGTCAATTTTTCCAAGCGCAATTTTTTGTTTTATATTACCAAGAATGTATGACCTCTGACACCAAGAATAACAATGTAACACCCAACATTTCCCTTCCACATGGCTGCCTTCCCTCTGGCTCTACAATCTCATACTGGACCTGATGAGGACTTCTCATTGGTGGCTATGAGTGGTCTTTGAAGTCACACTCCAGACAAAACTTAAAGGAGGCCCCTGATATGTATACAGGGTCTCCGGCCTTCCTACACAGGGGTCTCCATTCAGCTTCTGGAAAATCCTGGAACACCACTTTGGTTCCAGATATAAAATGCAGTCCAGACATTCCCATCTCCGCCCACTTCTGCAGACAATTGGCCCCTCCAATGTTGGGATGATGATGTCACACCCCTGACATTATTTCCCTCCCCCAGATCTCTGAACACGAAGCTTTCCCTCCAAATGTTCTGTGTGATAAATGGTATAATTGGGGGGTAGGGAAAGGGTTAATACGATGTAAATGATGTGATTGGTAGGAGGTGATATGTGGGAACCACCATTTAGCTCTGGTTCACACAGCACAACATGAAAGTCGCAGCGACTTCCAGCTTGACTTTGCTCTACAACTTCCCAGTGACCAGGTGTGACTTCAAAGTGACTTTACTGAGAAGCATTCCTATGTGACTTTGATGATCCGTGTTTATAGCGTGTTTTATCACATGACAAAACATGCGTCTGGTAACCGTGATTGGGGCGTCATTAACAATCAGGCTGCATTTACATCTGCATGATTCTGAATGCACATCAACCGCACAGAAATTGTGTGCTTTGCCGCATGTTTCAGAAATGCGCTGTGACCGCGCATCACGCTTGTACTGCAAAAATGGCAAGGCGAGCACGATGCATGTTTCCAAAACGTGTGGCAAAGCATGCGTTTTCCTGCAGGTTGCTGGGCATTCAGAAACGTTCAGACGCCATGAATGGTATCGCAAGTGCAGCGCGTGTTGACACACATTTTCAAAATGCCCAGCAAAGCAAAGCATGCGTTTTTACGGGTTGGCGTGCGTTCAAAAACATGAAAATACAGATGAAGTGTGATGCGCATTGCCACACAAATCACGCAGAAAAGCATGCGTTTTCTTGTGTTTTATTGCAGGTTGCCGTCAGTTGTAAATACATTACCATTCATTCACATCTGTACATTTCCAACTGCACAGCAACCTGCAAGAAAATCCATGCTTTGCTGTGCGTTTCATAAATGTGCGACAATGTGCGTCACACTTGTGTTATTATTCATTTGCATCGGCACATTTTTGAATGCATGGCAGACGGCAAGAATACATGCGCTTTGCTGTATGTTTCAAAAACGCACAGCAAGGAGCATTGCTTTTGTGTTACCATTCATTTACATCTGTGCATATGTGGCGTGCGTTGCTGTGCATTTTTTAGACGTATGAGAAAGCGCACATTTTCTGTGTGGGTCGCCTCGTATTCGGAAACACGCAGATATGAATGTCGGCTAATTGTTAATGACACCCCAATCACAGTTAGCAGACGCATGTTTTGCTGCCAAGATGCATGACGCTCCATGACTGAGAAGATTCTTGATCTACTTTGGGGTGTTTGTTGCATGTAGGGCAGAACATTCCAGTGAATGGGCTCCCTATACACAATGTGTGCTTACACATGAAAAATACACAAATAATGGAAGTGGGAATGTGCGTTTCCGCTACGCTCAGGTGTGACTGGGATGTGTTGGGAGGAAGATTTTAGGCAGCAAGGATGACCAGGGAGGAGAGGTGAGGGGTAAAGAAGACTCAGAAGTCACAGCAAAGTCTTAAAGATTCAGACAAATGTACGACTTTCTGGTGATTTTACATGGAACAAATCTGGAATAAATGGGAATCCCACCTAATATAAATATGCGGAGCTCACCGAATAAATATCGGGGGTGTAATCAGTAATATATTATACCAACATACAAAATATAAAAAGCACAAAGACTTCTACACACCCTAAAGAGTTAAACTACAAAAATGATTTATTGCTTAAAGAAAGCGATTTACAACAATTAGCACAATGACCCGCCCCAATATACTCCAACCCCCCCAAAAATATTCCTCTTAAAACCAGACACACTATGTAGTGCAGTGGTTCTCAACTCCTGTCCTCAGGGCCCACTAACAGGCCAGGTTTGCAAGATAACTGAAATACATCCCAGGTGATATCATTGCTGCTCAGTGATTGCAGTATTCTAGTCTGCAACTCCCCAAGGTAATATTTATAATCTGGCCTGTTGGTGGGTCCTGAGGATTGGAGTTGAGAACCACTGATGTAAGGCAAAAATACCCCTAATGAGACTGAGGGTCAAAAAAAGTGCAAAAAACCCCACAATAGACAAGCCCACCCCCCCTCCCCCAGTGCAAAGCACCCCCTTAATTCCTATATGAGGGCTCAAAGTCAGCTAAAATTGGATCCCTGCAGCTCGTTCCTATAGAGGAGCCGTGTGTGACTGTGTAGAACACATATGACACATGTCACACTATCCCGTCATGGAAAGATGTACAGAATAAGAACCACACTCTATAATCATGATCATGAGTCTGTCAGTCAGTGGGGCTGACGGGATTGGACATATCATGATACCGTCACATATTTGTACATCCGTATTCCATGTGAGTGTAATAATGATTGTATTCAGTCCTGACTGCTTAATCCAGGTAAGTAGACATTGAGAACAAGGAGAGATAACATCACTGGAGAAAAACGGCATACAATGCACAATACTCATCCAATCTGCTCAGATATTCATTCCTTGTACATAGGAGATTACAACAGATTCAAGTGAAGTAAAGCTCAGCAATGTGAAGGGATTCCCGCAGTGTGCAGATAATTCTATTCACTCCCAATTATAGGTAACATTTCTCAATGTTTCTTCATGTAAAATTTACTCTCAGATCCCTCTGGTCACTGTACAGAGATCTCCACATACATTCAGGGGAATCGATCTGTCGGTGTGTTCCCGATACATACGGCTTTTCCAGCTGGCAATTTCCTTGACTATAAGACTCAGATTGTGCTGATCAGTATTTCTGTTTCAATATATAGTATAGTGGTTCTCCAGAGCAGGGGCGGACTGACAACTCATGGGGCCCCCGGGCAATAGGAGATTATGGGGCCCCCGGGCAATAGGAGATTATGGGGCCGCGGGCAATAGGAGATTATGGGGCCCCCAGACAATCAGAGATTATGGGGCCACACAGTATACACACACGTTTCTATTGGCTGAGAAGGTACTGGAGAGGTGGGGCAGCTATAATCTTGGGATTTTTAGACCAAAAGAACACAGATTTTACATACTGTCCCTGGTTTTACTGAGGCTGGCAACCCTGATGGGGCCCCCTAGTGGCCCAGGGCCCTCGGGCAGTGCCCGAGTGGCTCAATGGTCAGTCTGCCCCTGCTCCAGAGTCCTTGGGAGGAGGTTGGATGATTTCTCCGGTCAGATGGACTTCTCCAGTCTGTACATCGGATGCTCGGGTTAGATATCCCTGGAAATGGGTGGCTAAGCCAAGTAGGGAAGGGGGGTGTCCCAATGTTTAGATGTTTACATGTTTCCTTCCTATACACCTGGAACTTCATCAGAACATGAGGGATAGTCAGCTGTCACTTGTTTAACCTCTTACCGACCAGCCACCGTCATTATGCTGCGGCAGGTTGGCGCAATCCCGCAAGCCATTGTAGCTATACGTTGGCTCCTTTAAGCAGGTCAGCAGGTGCACGCGAGCTCCCAGGGGGTGCCGATGCTTGTGGCCAATCATGATGACCGCTGGCCACAAACGATCATGGGCACGAGGCAAAACAGGGACGGGTGTGTGTAAACATACAAATCCCTGTTCTGTTCTGCAAGGAGAGAGAGATTGTGAGATCCTAATAGCTAGAAACTATAATCTGTCATCCCCTCTAGTCATTCCCCTCCCCCTACAGTTAGAACACACACAGGGAACACAGTTAACCCCTTCCCTGCCAGTGACATTTATACCATAATCCGTACATTTTTATAGCACTGATCGCTGTATAATTGTCAATCGTCCAAAAAAATTGTCAAAAGTGTCAGCCATAAGTCACAATAAAAAAATCACAGATCGCCGCCATTACTAGTAAAAAAAATAAAAATAAAAATGCCATACATCTATCCCCTATTTTGCGCAAACCAATCAATATATGCTTATTGTGATTTGTATTACCAAAAATATGTAGAAAAATACATATCGGCCTAAACTGAGAAAAAAAAATAGCTTTTAAAAAAAAAAAATGGAGTATTTTATTATAGCAAAAAGTAAAAAATATTGTGTTTTTTTATTTTCAAAGTTGTTGCTTTTTTTTGTTTAGAGCATAAAAAAATTAAAAAACGCAGAGGTGATCAAATACCACCAAAAGAAATCTCTATTTGTGGGAAAAAAAAGGACGTCAATTTTGTTTGGGTACAATGTCACATGAACATGCAATTGTCAGTTAAAGCAACACAGCGCCAAATCGCAAAAAATAGTCTGGTAATTGAGCAGCCAAATCTTCCGGGACTGAAGTGGTTAAATAGGGAACACTACCCACCCTTAATTATTCTAAATCAAAAACAGGTGCTGATAACCTATCAACCCCAATATAGTGGTATTACTACAAGTGCTCAACCCATATAAAATTGTACAGATGTGTTATATTATTGTATACAATTTTAAATATTGGCAAAATCTCCGTATATAGGGGGATGATTGGTCAGACATAGACAACTACATAGATTGCCAAAAAGACTTCATGTTCAAACATTAGGCTGAGCTCCCATGTGAAAGTGCAGAGAACTCCAAATACTATGAGATTTTACATCACTCAAAACATACATCTCCCACATCCATCCAATTTACAGATGGGTTATTATATACTTGTGTAGGGAATGTATGCCGATCGAGCTACATACAAATCATTATCAGTCTGCATCCAAGAGATCCGTCAAAACCGTATGACAACTCTTATAGCTCATCATAACTGTATATAATAGCTACAATGAACCACAGACAGAGCTGATAAATAACACACGGGTATGCACACAGCACACATAGATAGATCAGATCTGTCAGACACAGACTGATATTGTGTCACTACTCGGATATAGACCAGTACTGAAAAATCAAAGCAATGAAATGATTTTAATAATAACTAGTGATTGCACATAAATACTCATACTTCATCTCTCTCTTCCAATCCTCCTCCCTGGATCTAAACTAGCAAAAATAATCCAATGCTATTTATAGTTAGCACTTCCCATGTTATTTATACATTATATCAGAGCGTTACAATATAGCCATTCCGAGTAAATGGTCAAAACAGACACATATCTAATAGTAATAGCCGAGGGGTTATTAACCCCAAATAGGATAAGTTTGGGATGTTCCCTCGATCAAAGCTCTCGGAAGATGTTAAGTTACGGCTATCTAGAAAGTCACACCTATAAACAGAATGGACAGTTCTCTCATATGTAAGGGGTTTATTGGCAAACACAGGTCGATCAAAAAATGATTGATCCTGGGGAACACTGCTCGTCACCAACGATAGTACACAGCCATTGGCCAGGGCTGTGTACCACGTGATCGGCTGTGATCCATTCACAGCCGATCACGAAATGTAAACATAGAGCTGTCACTAGCTGTTACCAGCTCTTCTCTCCTCACACACCATTTCCAGTGTGAGGAGAAAAGAGCCAGGAGCAGTGAGTTACAGATCTATGTTTAGTAGTGTCTGCACCAACACCACACCTGTCCCATCGCCCCCCCAATTGTCTTCTGTCACCCAACAGTCACCCCATAAAAGTGCACCTGTCACATAAGAGACTGCCATCAGTGACCATCTGCGGTGCAACCGTCACCCATCAATGACCGTGCCCTGTCACACATCACCTGTCACCCACCAATGACCGTGCCCTGTCACCCAGCAGCGACCGTGCCCTATCACTCGTCACCCATCAGTGTCCATCAGCAGTGCACCCGTCACCCATCAGTGACCATGGCCTGTCACCCATCACCCATCAGTGACCGTCACCTGTCAACCATCTGTGACCATCACCCGTCACCGTCCGTGGCCTGTCACCCATCAGTGACCATCGCCTGTCACCCATCAGTGACCATCAGCGGTGCACCCGTCACCCATCAGTGACCATCAGCGGTGCACCCGTCACCCATCAGTGACCATGCCCTGTCACCCATCACTGACCATGCCCTGTCACCCATCAGTGACCGTCGCCTGTCAACCATCTGTGACCATCACCCGTCACCGTCCATGGCCTGTTACCCATCAGTGACTATCGCCTGTCACCCATGAGTGACCATCACCCATCACACCATCATCACCTCTCAGTGAACGTCACCTGCCACCCATCGCATAGCCCATCAGTGACCGTCACCTGCCACCCATCCGTCACCCATCGTACAGCTACCCACCACACAGCCATGTCCAAAAGAGTATATATACTAGTGGGGAGGCGTTCCAGATGCTCTCCAAGACTGATGAGAGCACCGGGCAGTTCTCATCAGATCCCAATTCTGATTCCAAATCAAATTCGGCATTTGAACCAATCGAGAGTAGTAATGATTCGGATGAAGAATGGGTCCCTCCTAAAAGGGCACGACACTCTGGAAACCAGGCAGCCGCCAGCAATCAGGATTATATTCCCAGGCCCAGTACCAGCGCTGCCGCCAGCGATAGGCCCCAGGAACAAAGGCCCAATATCAGCGCTGCCACCAGCAATAGGCCTCAGGAACAAAGGCCCAGTACCAGTGCTGCCGCCAGCGATAGGCCCCACGCACAAATGCCCAGGCCCAGTACCAGTGCTGCCACATCACACCTGAGTACCAGCACAGGAAATTCAACCTCCCCAACTACTGGAGTGTCACGTCCTCCAAGAGCCAGGGCTGCTACATACATGCCAGATGGTCTTGCCAACCCAACATGGCTGCCTTCCAACTCGATATCACCAATTATTCCCCCTTTCACAGCACAGCCAGGTGTGCAGACCAACACCTAAAATTTCACAGAGATCGATTGCTTTCACCTGTTTTTGCCCGACACTATGCTGCAATTTATTGTGGACCAGACAAATTTGTATGCCCAGCAGTATATTGGCATCAACCTCCAATCATCTTATGCCGTCCGTTTGAGTGGAGAGATCTAAATTTGGAGGAGTTCAAATTGTTTTTGGGCCTCACCCTAAACATGGAGCTTACAAAAAAAAATGAAGGACATGCCTATTGGTCCACCAACCCCATCCACCATATGCCCATGTATTCTGCCGCAATGCCCAGGTCCCGATATGAGATGATTATGAGATTCTTTGATTTTAACGACAACACCCAGTGCCCTCCCTGCAATCATCCAAATTCTGACAAGTTATATAAGATTCGCCCACTGATAAATTTATTTTCCCAATGATTTGCAGAACTCTATGTCCCCAAGAAGAATATATGTGTGGATGAGTCCCTGGTACCATTTTCAGGCCGGCTAGGAATAAAACAATATATTCCTAGCAAAAAGGCCAAATATGGATTAAAATTTTACAAGCGCTGTGAGAGAGCCACGGGATATCTGTATGCATTCCACATATATGAAGGAAGAGATTCCCAGCTCCAGCCCCCTGAGTGCCCGGCCTACATGGGCACAACTGGAAAAATCGTATGGGACCTGGCTTACCCACTTCTGAAAAAAGGATATCATTTTTACCTTGACAACTTTTATACCAGCCTGCCCCTTTTCAGACACCTATATATCAAAAAAACCCTGGGCTGCGGAACCTCAAGAAAAAATAGGAAGGGCTTCCCACAATCCATCATGAACAAAAAGCTGCAAAGGGGGGAAAACGCAACACTGAGATGCAATGAAGTGCTGGCCTTGAGGTGGAAGGATAACAGGAACGTGCACATGATGTCCACCATTCACAATGATACTACAGTTGTAGTTCAGCGAAAAAGAGGTCCCATTGAAAAACCGACATGTGTCCAAGATTATAATCTCTACATGGGGGGGTGGATTTCAATGATCAAATGATTCAGCCCTATTTGTCAATAACCCCGATTCTGGTACAAGAAGGTAGCAATTTATCTCATCCATTTGGCCATTTACAAAACCCCACCCCCTTCCTAAAATTCATAGAAGTAGTCACTTCCCTCATCTATCAAAAAGACCCCCCCAGAAGACCTTCACTCTGATGCTGTTAGCCGACTTCATGAACGCCACTTCCCCTTCAACATTCCACCATCGGAAGCAGGCCGAACACGGCAAAAAACATGTCGGGTGTGCAGCAGAAGAGATTTCGAAAAGGTACCAGCTTCCATTGTCCCCAGTGTCCCTCCCAACCTGGCCTTTGCATTGGTGAATGCTTCAAACTTTATCATAAATCCCTAAAATATTAGCCCATATTTTCCCCATTTTCATCATCTGTGCTGACCATTTCCCATGCTTCCCCAAATAACCATGCCACTGCCTTCCACGTGAACTGACCCTGGCCTGTTTTTTGACTATGCCTCTGCCTACCGTTTGGACTGCTTCCACATGAACTGACCCTGGCCTGTTTTGTGACTATGCCTCTGCCTACCGTTTGGACTGTTTCCACATGAACTGACCCCGGCCTGTTTTTTGACTATGCCTCTGCCTACCGTTTGGACTGCCTCCACGTGAACTGACCCTGGCCTGTTTTGTGACTATGCCTCTGCCTACCGTTTGGACTGTTTCCACATGAACTGACCCTGGCCTGTTTTGTGACTATGCCTCTGCCCACCGTTTGGACTGCTTGCATGTGAACTGACCCTGGCCTGTTTTATGGACTATGCTTTTGCCTACCGCTTGGACTGATCTGTTACCCTGCTACTGTAGTACACAGGGGTCTCACATATGTGAGGGGCTCCAGAATAGTTTTTCCGGATGGAGAAAACAATTTTTTTTGTTTTCTCCGGGTTTTGTAATTTCCAGATTAGGGTCTGGAGTCCGGAGGCTTCATAGAGATTTGGGTGGGTCGAAGCCTCTGCCCCTGTGCCCCTGTGCACAGGTCTTACCTGATTGCGGCCCTCAGCCTGTTGCTGACTTACTGCCATCATGCCTTTGCCTGCCGCATGAATGGACCACACCTCTGCCTGCTACCTGGACTATGCAAATGATTAGCTGTAGCAAGAGGCAGTATGTTTATGAAGGGCTGGAGAGTGGTACAATAATGAGTGTCTGCAGGTAACAGTGTACCAGGACCAATATTATGGCTGTGCTGACTGTCTCTGCCTGGACAATTTCTATGGACAAATGCTTTGGCTGTGCTGACAATATCCTTGTGCTGACTATAGACAATATTCCTGCCTGCTGCCTGGATAATTACTATTGCTGTCACTAAGCACATCCCTGACTGCTGCCTGGACCAGTGCTCTCTTCTGTGGACACTACTAAAAGCACAGGTAATACTTTTTTTTTTTACCCTTTCCGCAATAGAATTTATTTTGGATTGTAATTCTTGGTATGTACATGCTATGTGTTAGAAATATGAAGGGCCTTCAAAAATGATAGGTTGCCAGGAAATTATCTATGTAATGTATGCTCCTAGAACGCCTGATGGTGCTACTTGGATGTTGGGCCTCTGTATGTGGCCAAGCTGTGTAAAAGTCTCACACATGTGGTATCCCCATACTCAAGAGGAGTAGCAAAATGTATTTTGGGGTGTCATTTTTGTTATGTGTTGGAAATATCTTATAAATGGACAACTTTGCGTTAAAAAAATGTGTTTTAATTTTTTTTCCACGTTTTCCAAAAACTTCTGGAAAAAAAATAACTGTTCAAAAGACTCATTAAGCCTCATAGATTATACGTTGGGGTATTTGTTTTCCAAAATGGGGCCATTTTGTGGGCAATTCCATTGTCCTGGTGCTCCAGGGCTTTCAAAAGTGTAATAGGTGGTTGAGAAATAAGATGTGCAATTTATGCTTGTAGAACGCCTGATGGTGCTACTTCAATGTTGGGCCTTTGTACAGTACCTGACCGCGAGATTGTGTTTCCAGCGCGCTGGTTCTTGGCGACAGGGTACTGTGCATGTTGCGCTGGCTCACTGATCGCAAAAGGAAAACTTTTTTCCTTTTGCGATGAGTGACAGGCAGTGCTGACAGCTGTCTGGTATGGATCCTGAGGGGGGAACGCCGTGCCAAATTTTAAATAAAAAAACGGTGTGGGTTCCCCCCCCAGGGGCATACCAGGCCCTTAGGTCTGGTATGGATTGTAAGGGTAACCCCCTACGCCGAAAAATTGGCGTGGGGGTCCCCCCAAAATCCATACCAGACCCTTATCCGAGCACGCAGCCCGGCCGTCCAGGAAAGGGGGTGGGGACGAGCGAGTGCCACCCCCCTCCTGAGCTGTTGTCAGGGAACACAGGCTTTCCATGTAAGCGCCCGGCGTGCACGCATGCGTACTAGCACTTTAAGACACTGAAGTCAGGCGGGCTATTTAAACAGGGCTCCTACAGAGGTTCATTGTTGTTTGGTCTGCAGCTCCTGTGTTGTATCCTGTTTCCTGTGTGACCTCTAAATCTGATCAAGCTTGTTGTTACCTGTGATTGCCTGCTGCCTGTTCTGATCCCGGCTTCCCATAGACTCTGATCCTGCCTGCTGATTCTGTCTGCTGATCTTCCGGTACTACTTGGCTTGTGACCTGACCTCTCTTCTGCCTACCGTCTATGCCTGATCTGCCTGATTATTACCGACCCGGCCTGTCTGACCCTGCATCTCGCTCATCAAGCCTGCTACAGCTCCCAGCCCTGCAAGCCTGCATCTGGTACTGCTCTGTGGTTCATCCCAGCCTGCCACCAGTCAAGCAACGTGTCAGTTCATCTACTATCTGCCTGCTGATCACCACTACTACACGGACTATTGAACTGTTTACAGGCACTCATACCCCACCGTGCTCCTGTGGCTGCTGTATCACTACCAGTAGTGCACGAGCCGGAGTTGTACGAGAGGCCTTCCTCTACACATCAGGCTCACATCCCAGGTACGTAACATCCATACCAGGCTGCATGCCCTTAACATGAGGGGTTAGTGCCTTGGGGGGGCGCCCTGCGCCCCCCCCAAAGCACTTTGTCCCCATGTTGATGAGGACAAGGGCCTCTTCCCGACAACCCTGGCCGTTGGTTGTCGGGGTCTGCGTGTGGGGGGCTTATCGGAATCCGGGAGCCCCCCTTTAATAAGGGGGCCCAAGATCCCAGACCCCCACCCTATGTGAATGAGTATGGGGTACATGGTACCCCTACCCATTCACCTAGGGAAAAAAAGTGTCAATAAAAAAAAAAACACAGTACACAGATTTTAAGAGTAATTTATTAGGCAGCTCCTGGGTCTTTTCCCAACTTCTCCCGGTGTTCGGCCTCTTCTCCCAGGCCCCTCCGCTATCTTCTTCCAGCTCTTTTGCCAGCGAGGGGCCCGGTCTTCTGCCGCTGTCTTGTCGCCGCTGTCTCGTCCTTTCTTCTCTTCTTCCGATGTTGATACGACGCTCTCTCCGGCTGGAATGCTGTGTCCGAGCTGCAGAGCCATTTATATAGGCGGTGACCCCGCCCCCTTGTGACGTCACGGTCCCAGCATGCGCAGGGACTCTGGCATCATAAGGGGGCGTGACCCCAGAGTCCCTGCGCATGCTGGGACCATGACATCACAAGGGGGCGGGGTCTCCACCTATATAAATGGCTCCGCAGCTCGCACACAGCATTCCAGCCGGAGAGAGCATTGTGTCAACATCGGAAGAAGAGAAGAAGCAACGAGCAGTGGCGAGACAGCGGCGAGAAGACAGCGGCAGCAGACTGGGCCCCTCGCTGGCAAAAGAGCTGGAAGAAGATAGTGGAGGGGCCCGGGAGAAGAAGCGACGAGACAGCGGCGACAAGCCAGCGGCAGCAGACCGGGCCCCTCTCTGGCAAAAGAGCTGGAAGAAGATAGCGGAGGGGCCTGGAGGAAGAGGCCGAACACCGGGAGAAGAGGCCGAACACCGGGAGAAGTCGGAAGGAGACCCCCGAAGTCGGAAGAAGACCCCAGAGCTGCCTAATAAATTACTCTTAAAATCTGTGTACTGTATTTTTTTTATTGACTTTTTTCCCCTAAGTGAATGGGTAGGGGTACCATGTACCCCATACTCATTCACATAGGGTGGGGGGCCAGGATCTGGGGGCCCCCTTATTAAAGGGGGGCTCCTGGATTCCGATAAGCCCCCTGCCCACAGAGCCCGACAACCAACGGCCAGGATTGTCGGGAAGAGGCCCTTGTCCTCATCAATATGGGGACAAGGTGCTTTGGGGTGGGGGGCCGCAGGGCGCCCCCCTCCCCCAAGGCAATCACCCCCCATGTTGAGGGCATGCGGCCTGGTACGGTTTAGGAGGGGGGGGCTCGCTCGTCCCCACCCCCTTTCCTGGCTGGTCAGGCTGCGTGCTCGGATAAGGGTCTGGTGTGGATTTTGGGGGGATCCCTTACAATCCATACCAGACCTAAGGGCCTGGTATGCCCCTGGGGGGGGACCCACGCCATTTTTTTATTTAAAATTTGGCACGGCGTTCCCCCCTCAGCATTCATACCAGACAGCTGTCAGCACTGCCTGTCACTCATCGCAAAAGGAAAAAAGTTTTCCTTTCCCGATGAGTGAGCCACCTCGGCGCTGGCTCCTGCTACGGGGCTCGCAGGTGTCAAATCTCACGAGAAATGCGGGGAGATTGACACAATATTGCAGTCACCTACTGTATGTGGCCAGGCTGTGTAAAAGTCTCACACATGTGGTATCGCCGTACTCAGGAGTAGCAGAATGTATTTTGGGTGTCATTTTTGCTATGTATTTGCTATGTGTTGGAAATATCTTATAAACGGACAACTTTGTGTAAAAAAAAAGCGTTTTTATTTTTTTCCCACATTTTCCAAAAACTTCTGGAAAAAAACAACCGTTCAAAAGACTCATTATGCCTATAGATTTTACGTTGGGGTGTTTTCTTTCCAAAATGGGGTCATTTTGTGGGCAATTCCATTGTCCTGGTGCTCCAGGGCCTTCAAAAGTGTAATAGGTGGTTGAGAAATAAGATGTGTAATTTATGCTTGTAGAACGCCTGATGGTGCTACTTCAATGTTAGGCCTTTGTATGTGGCCAGGCTGTGTAAAAGTCCCACACATGTGGTATCACCATACTCAGGAGGAGTAGCAGAATGTATTTTGGGGTGTCATTTTTGCTATGTATTTGCTATGTGTTGGAAATATCTTATAAATGGACAACTTTGTGTAAAAAAAATGCATTTTTATTTTTTTTCCACATTTTCCAAAAACTTCTGGAAAAAAAATAACAGTTCAAAAGACTCATTATGCCTCATAGATTATACGTTGGGGTGTTTCCTTTCCAAAATGGGGTCATTTTGTGGGCAATTCCTTTGTCCTGGTGCTCCAGGGCCTTCAAAAGTGTAATAGGTGGTTGAGAAATGAGATGTGCAATTTATGCTCGTAGATCGCCTGATGGTGCGACTTCAATGTTGGGCCTTTGTATGTGGCCAGGCTGTGTAAAAGTCCCACACATGTGGTATCCCCATACTCGGTAAGAGTAGCAGAATGTATTTTGGGGTGTAATTTGTTGTATGCATATGCTCTGTGAGAGAAATAACCAGTTAATATGAAAATTTTGAAAAAAAAAAAAAAAAAAAAAAAATCTTCCTTTTGCAAAGAATTGTGGGAAAAAATTACACCTTAAAAAAACTAACCATGCTACTTACTTAATACCTTGGAATGTCTACTTTCTAAAAAGGGGTAATTTGGGGGGTATTTGTACTTTTCTGACTTGTTAGTACCTCAAGAAATGAGATTCACCTGATGTACTGAAGGCCTGATCAGATGTTTTCAATTTTCAGTGATTGGCACCATAGTTTGTAGTAGAGGTCAACCGATATATCGGCCGACATTTGCCGTTTTTTATTTAATCGGCATCGGCCGATTGTGCTGATAAAAAAAGGCCGATTATAACTTCAGCGTGACTTGCAAATGACTTCTGTAATAGAAGTCAATACAAGTTGCCTGAAGTCTTCTGTGAACTTCTCTCCTCTCTGGGCAGCCAAATCTGATAAAAAGAACCTGAAAAGATACAATGTTTACACTTATCAATGGACTGAACTCTGTGTGGAGGAGTTCTCAGTTTAACCATTTAAAGACTAAATCTTTTCTGACATTTGTTGCTTACAAGTAAAATTCCTGAATTTTCTGCTAGAAAATCACTTCAAACCCCCAAACCTTATATATATATATATATATATATATATATATATATATATATATATTTTGGCAGAGACCCTAGTGAATAAAATAGCAGTTGTTGCAATATTTTATGTCACACGGTATTTGCGCAGCGGTCTTTTAAACACAATTTTTTTGAAAAAATACACTAATGAATTTTTAAAAAAACTAAGCAGTAAAGTTAGCCCATTTTTTTCATCCAAAAGTTTTGATTACCTGTTTTTGTGTATTTATTATTTAAGATATAGTTCTGTTTTTTTTTAATCTAAATTATACATACAAGTGTACTGATTGGAGGTTTGTTTTGTTTTAATAAATGTTTAATTGTAATAAAAATTTCTTTATCACTTATTACTTATGGCTGCTCTCACACTGGAGCGGGCATGCGTTGACGGTAAAACACTGCTAGTTTTAGCAGCGCTTTATCGTCATTTTAGTGGCGCCAATCGGCTGCTAGCGGGGTGCTTATAACCCAGCTAGCAGCCGACGAAGGGGTTAAATGTGCCGCTGCCAAAACGCTTTGCAGGTGCTTCGGCAGCGGTGCGCATTCATTTCAATGGGCAGGAGTGGTGGAGCAGCGGTATATACCTCTCCAAAAGATGCTGCTTGCAGGACTTTTTTTTTACATCCTGCCAGCGCATCGCCTCAGTGTGAAAGCACTCGGGATATCACACTGACACTGCAGGGGAGATGTTTTACTGGCACTTTACAGGCACTATTTTTAGCCCAAAAGCGCCTGAAAAACGTCCCAGTGTGAAAGGGGTCTAACTGTTAGATTTTATGAGATGAAGGGAAAAAAAATAAATCGGCCTAACATATCGGCCAAAAAAAATCGGCATCATATATCGGCCATCGGCCACCGCGATTTCTAAATATCGGCATCGGCCAGAGAAAAACCCATATCGGTCGACCTCTAGTTTGTAGACTCTATAACTTTCACAAAGACCAAATAATATACACTAATTTGGGTTATTTTTACCAAAGATATGTAGCAGTATACATTTTGGCCAATATTTATGAAGAAAATTACTAATTTGCTAAATTTTATGACAAAAACAAAGAAAAAGGCAATTTTTCAAAAAATGTACGTTCTTTTTTTATTTGTAGCACAAAAAATAAAAAGCCCATTAGGGATTAAATACCACCAAAAGAAAGCTCTATTTGTGTGAAAAAAAGGAGACAAATTTCATTTGGGTACAGTGTTGCATGACTGAGTAATTGTCATTCAAAGTGTGAGAGCACCGAAAGCTGAAAATTGGTCTGGGCAGGAAGGGGGTTTAAGTGCCCTTTATTGAGGTGGTTAAAGGGATTTGTTTTCATGACAAATTTACACACAGCACAATCTCCACATGGATACATACCCGATGTGTGTGCTGTAAAAGGTAGGGTAGGGTGGGTTTTCACCCCCCCATGAATGTATTCGCTATGAACCAGTGCATCCCCTATTGTTGGTGCACATTTAGCTATTAGATTTGTCCGAAATCCCAAAATCTGTTTCAATCTATTGTCCAGCATAAGCATAAGCAAATGCCAATGCTTTCCTAGTACTTTTTTCAAAAAGTCCCAGTGGGTGCCATAGGTGGTCACCAATCCCACCCTATCCATTTTAGTTTTATCCAATTTGTCATCATCCAGTTCAAGACCTAGTATCTTTTCCCTCCGTTTTTTCCATGCTTTCACCTTTGCCTGTCTAATGGTAGAGTTGGGATAGCCACATTTTCTGAACCTCTGACTCAATTCTCTACTTTCTTTGTGGAAGTCTTTTATTTGTGAGCAATTTCTATGAATTCTCAGGAACTTTCCAGTTGATATTCCTCTTATTAGTGGCCATTAGGGATGAGCCGAACACCCCCCTGGTTCGGTTTGCACCAGAACCTGCGAACAGTTCGCGCAAACTTTAGAACCCCATTAAAGTCTATGGGACTCGAACGTTTGAAATCAAAAGTGCTAAATTTAAAGGCTAAAATGCATGATATTGTCCTAAAAAAGGTTTGGGGACCCGGGTCCTGCCCCAGGGGACATGTATCAATGCAAAAAAAGTTTTAAAAACAGACGTTTTTTCGGGAGCAGTGATTTTAATAATGCTTAAATTGAAAAAAAAAGTAAAATATTCTTTTAAATATCGGACCTGGGGGGGTGTCTACAGTATGCCTGTAAAGTGGCGCATGTTTCTCTTGCTTAGAAGAGTCTCTGCACAAGATGACATTTTTAAAGGAATAAAAGTCATTTAAAACTGCTTGCGGCTTTAATGTAATGTCGGGTCCTGGCAATATGGATGAAAATCAGTGAGACAAACGGCACGGGTACCCCCAGTCCATTACCAGGCCCTTTGGGTCTTCTATGAATATTAATGGGAACCCCGCACCCAAATTAAAAAAAGGAAAGGCATGGGGCCCCCAGGCCCCTTATACTCTGAACAGCAGTATACAGGCGGTGCAAACAAGACAGGGACTGTAGGTTTGTTGTTCAGCTTTTTGGAAAACATAGGGAAGGGTTATCACCCCTGTAACATTTGTTTTGCTGTCTGTGCACCTCTTTAGAAGATTTCACCTCACTTTCTGTCCCAATCACAAATGTTTTTTGAAAATTTGGGGCTTTTAGTAAAACAAGGATTAGTGATAAAGCATCAGTGAAGAGGAGAAACGTTTTTCCCATAATAAATCTTACAGGAGAGAATTTTCCTTCCTATGGTTAGATCTCATCACACTTCCTGTTGTCTCCTTCCGTTTGCAAGTAGGAGTCGTTTGTAAGTTGGATGTTTGAAAGTAGGGTCCTGCCCTATATACTCAGCAGAAATTAGGGCCTTAGGTGTTGGTGTTGGTGTGCTGTGAAATATTAGATCAATAATTGTAATTACATGCCATTGTTGAACAGTGGTGGAAATATTGGTGGAAATATTGGGTCTTTGGTGATGGTGGTGGTGCTTGTGCCACAACACTGTAAGTCCTCACAGTTACTCTTGGTGGGTGCTGGAATGAGCCCTGTTGTGAAATATTATATCAAGAATTGTAATTACATGTCCCTGTTGAACAGGGGCAGAACAATTGGGCCTTAGACACTGGTGCCACAAAACTGCAACCCCTCACAGATGCTATAGTTGGAGCGCAGGAATGAGCCCTGCTGCAAAGTATTGCATCAAACATTGTAATTATATGCCCCTGTTAAACAGGGGCTGAAAAATTGGGCCTTGGCCACTGGTGGCGGTGCTTAGAACCAGTAACCCAGAGGATTTTTGGTGGGAAAGGTGTTTAAGTCTGATCTTGCCCCTAGGTAATCCTGCACCATGTGAAACAGACACTGGTGATGGTTGCTGGAACTGATTAGACCTTGGGGCTGCGGACTAAAAAATTGTCTGAACGCATTAGTCAGATGGCCACCTTCTCCACCGCTCCCTCTGTGACTGACCGAAGCCTCAGTAACACGTTGTCCAGGGGGACTAGGAAATTGTAACCTCCCAGTGTCTGGAAACGCATTGCACAAACCTTTCTGCAAGGCCTCCCGAAGATGTTTCATCCTCTGCTCCCTCTGCGACAGCAAGATAAGGTCCGCAACCTTATCTTTGTAACGTGGATCAAGGAGGGTTGCCAGCCAGTAATCATCCCTCCCCTTGATACCACGAATACGAGGATCCTTCTGCAGGCTTTGCAGGATCAGGGAGGCCATGCAGCGTAGGTTTGCTGAGGCATTCGGTCCAGAGTCCTCTGGGTCACTAAGGATGACATGATCCGCAGTCACCTCCTCCCAGCCACGTACAAGTCCATGGGTTTCTTCAGACTGTAAATGATCCCTTGAAGACTGCTGCTGATGCTGAGTTCCAGGCTCTACCTCCATGCTGACACAATCCTCCTCCTCCTCTTCCTGTGTGATCGGCGGGCATGCAGGAACACTGTCTGGATAAAGGGGGCCTTGAGAGGTAAGGAAGTCCTCCTCTTCCTCCCTCTGTTCTGCTTCAAGTGTCCTGTCCATTATTCCATGCAGCGTTTGCTCCAACAGGTGGACAAGAGGGACAGTGTCACTAATGCATGCACTGTCACTGCTCACCATCCTCGTGGCCTCCTGAAATAGTGACAGGAAAGTGCATGCATCCCTGATCATAGCCCACTGGCATGGGGAAAAAAACAAGCTCTCTTGACCCTGTCCTGGTGCCATAGTCGCATAGGTACTCATTGATGGTCCTCTGCTGCATGTGCAGCCGCTTGAGTTCCACCTGGTGGGCATGTCACAGATTAGGCGGTTCTTGGTCAGGTTCAATTCCTTTTGGAGGTCAGCCAGCTGAGCACTGGCATTATATGACCTGCGGAAATGCACACAGACTTTCCTGACCTGCCTGAGGACATCCTGTAAGCCCGGGTACCTGCCCTGCACCACCAAGTTAAGGACATGAGCCAAACAGGGCACATGGGTCAGTTGTCCCTGTCGGAGGGCGGAGAGGAGGTTGGTGCCATTGTCACAAACCACTATACCTGGCTTAAGCTGGCATAGCGTCAACCACCTCTGAACCTGCCCCTGCAGAGCTGACAGAATCTCTGCCCCAGTGTGGCTCCTGTCCCCCAAGCACACCAGCTCAAGCACCGCATGGCATCTTTTTGCCTGCGTGCTTGCGTAGCCCCTTGAACGCCTACGGGGCACCGCTGGTTCCGAGTACAAAATAGCACAGAAAGAGGCCATGGAGGAAGAAGAGGAGGGGGTGGAGGAGAGGGGTGTGGCAGAATCACCACTAGTAGAATTTTGGAGGCGTGGTGGAGGAAAAACCTCCAACACTACTGCACCCTGTCCTGCATCCTTCCCAGCTGCCAGAAGAGTCACCCAATGCATGGTGAAAGATAGGTAACATAGCTGTCCATGCCTGCTGGACCATGATTCAGCGGTAATATGCACCTTACCACTGGCCGCCCTGTCCAGCAAGGCCAAGACATTGCCTTCCACATGCCAATAGAGAGCCAGAATCGCCTTCCATGAGAAAAAGTGAAATTTGGGAACCTGCCACTGAGGAACCGCACATTCCACAAACTCTTCTTTCAGCAGTTCAGCAGCTGGGACAGGGAAATTTGCCTGGTACAATCTGACGTTGGTGTACTGATAGCAGATTGCCCGCAAGTACTTGGCTGTGACACACCTAATTCTACACCTTCATTCCTCTCAGTGCATGTTTCTGAGAGGACTGAAGGTATAGTGGGGTTGGAGATCCCAGCTGATGAGGAGCAAGGAGAGGTCCATTTTGTTCTTTGGTGTGGGTCTTTTAGGTACGCTTGCCAACAAACTGCATGGCAGGTCGACATATGTCTGGTCAAGCATGTGGTGCCTAAGTGGGTGATGTTTTGGCCACATGAGATAAGCTTGAGACATATCTTGCAAATAGCAGCTGTGGGATTTGATGCACTCGTCTCAAAAAAGGCCCACACCAAAGAACTTTTGGAATAACGCCCTGCACATGCGGAGCTCTGCGGTGTGATGCAGTTGGTGTGCTGCCCTTAAGCTGGCCCCTGGAGTGCATCCTGCCTCATTGGAGATGTGCCTCCTCCTCCTATCAGGCACCCACGTCAGTGACCTCATCATCCCCTCCTTCCTTATCCCTGGAGCAAACCTGGCAGTATGCTGCAGCTGGGAGAACATGACTGCCAGATTGCTGTCCTTCTTGGGCACCCCCTCTCTTTGGGCTCATGTTACTGCCTTCCTTTAGCTGGGTACCATCATCGGAGCCTTCAAAACGCTGGGCATCCTCCTGGAGCATGTAACCAACACTGTGGTCAAACAGTTTGGGGGACTCCTCAGGAGGACATTGTGGGGCTAGGGAAGGAGTGACTGATGCAATTGAGCCGAGGCAAGGGGCTCAAAGGCACAGCCTCAAAGACAAGATAATTCTTGTTGGGAAGTGTATTAGTGCTCGAACGAACACACTTATACCGAATGTTAATGGTTCAAAGAATGTCAGGCAAAATGGTTGGCCCTCATGCAGGGTCACTTCATCAAATCTGGCCCTCATTGAAAAAAGTTTGGACACCCCTGCTTTAGGTGCACACTGTGCAGAGGACACAGTACACTAACTGTAAATACTGCAGCTGCCTGCCTGTGGTACTAATAGGATCAGAAGAACACCACCAATTTTCTTCAGGTAGCTTTAGGTGCACACTGTGCAGAGGACGCAGTACACTAACTGTAAATACTGCAGCTGCCTGCCTGTGGTATTAATAGGATCAGAACAACAGCAATTGTCTTCAGGTAGCTTTAGGTGCACACTGTGCAGAGGACGCAGTACACTAACTGTAAATACTGGTTTGGCTTTGAGGGGGTGTGGCCGGATGCTGAGGTGAGAGGTCGCCTCACTCCCGGACCTCGTGCTCGCTCCCATGCTTGGGATGATGGAGGGGTAGGAAGGAGGAAGACGCTGGGGACGGATGAACAGCTGGTGCTTTGGTGCATTGGAGCTGGAGAAGCGTGTAGCGTGTTCCCCTGTGGCTCTACCATAGAGACTTTTGAGCAGTGCACACCCCTGTTGAGAGTGTGGGGGAGGTGACGCGAGCGCGGGATAGAGCGGCTGCCCGTGACTCCCGCCAAGCGTGAATGGACCCACCGCCTAGCATGTCTAGGAGGCAAGGGGGATGAGGCGGACACACAGGAAGGAGCGGGTGCAGGAACGAGCGCCCAGACCCTGCACGGACCTAAGAAAAAAACAAACCAGGCTACCTCAGCCGCTGCAAAGTTGGAACGTTATGTGCACACGCCAAACCAGACGCCAAAGAAAGGGGGTGAACAGCAACATTAGCCACCCTTGGTGGCTGAACTGGCTGGGAGGAAAAGCCAGGGCTCAGTGGCGGATGCACAGATAAAATCAATAGTAAAAGCAGCAAGATCTGCAGTGACACCAGCAGCAACGCCAGTAGCAACTTCTGTAACAGTGACACCCCAAGGTCTGGAGACGGAACTGGGGGTGGAGGAAGACACATCTGCATCAAACTCAATGGCAGGAAAAGAGCCATCCTTGAAAGAAATTCTGCTGGCAATCAACAACTGTAAGTCATCTTTAAATGAATTATTTGATCTTAAACATATCAGTGAAGATGTATTATTAATAAGTCATGATATACAGGAGGTGTCCGCACGAACAACAGCTCTCGAGGGAAGACTTGGCCAGATAGAAGACAATGTATACCCTATTAAGCAGGAAATGCAACTAATACAGAAACAGTTGAATATGTGCACCCATAAAATAGACAAGATGGAAAATAGATCACGCAGGAAAAATGTGAGGGTGCTAGGTCTCCCCGAGAAAAGTGAAGGAAATACCCCTGTAGAATTCATGGAGATGTGGTTTAAAAAGTAGATAAATAAGTTCAGCGCTAACTAATCATACGGACACAAGTAAATAAATGCAAGCAGACACTAAGGTAAATTCAACAATCCCTCAATGACATGAAAACAGAAAAACAGTGTTGCGCAGATATAAATGTCCTTAAAAAAAATCATAAATCAGATGTGGGGAATAAGTCATAGAAGACAAGGACCACCAGTGAATAATCAGGGTAGCAGGGTAACAGGAAGCAGGTAATTGGTGACTGTAATCCCTCCACCGGACATGGATGGCCCCTCGCCTTAATTATTCGACCTGAGACAGGTCACATAGCATGAACTGCATACACTAGGTGGATAATCCATGATGCCCGTGGTCTGACGTCTTTTTATAAATTAATTTTTTATATATTTTTCATTTATGCGACTTTTTAGCATATTCATATGTGTCCGTATGATTAGTTAGCGCTGAACTTATTTATCTACTTTTTGGTTATCATTTAATTCATATCAATTCAGCTGCAGACTATGGATGTTTTTTCATATGTTGAAAACAGAGAAATCATCTTAACTGATGTTTTTTCTAAGGATGTGGTTTACTCTCAACAGGATGACCTTGGTTCTGCGTTTAGGAAGCTGGGTCATCTTTTTGAGAAAAAGATTAAGACCTGGTGGGATATTGTTTCCTTTGAACAATACTTATCTGCTAATATTGTCCCCAGGCGTTTAAGGTGGGAGTTACCACCTAATGACGGTTTAACTGACAATGAGTCCAACACAGAATGGTGTAATTTCTTTGTTGAGAAAAGTTTTGATCTTCTCCGCTTTCTGCTTGTTCGTAAACAGAGGAAAAAGAAGCAGATGGAGAATCAAATCAAAGAAATTACAGACCGCATTGAGAGCTATAAAGACTCTAGTGAATTTGTTCAATTGTCAGGAGATTTGAAATCTAAACTCATAAAATGGGATAGAGAAATACGAGATAAAAAGAGAAAAAAGTTTTTACGGGATGTTAAAGACTTTGAGGGTAAAAATATTTTTAAGTGGCAAACCCAGGATATAATACCAGCTAATCAGCCTGTGAGTACAGCAGCCGCAGTCCCAGTACCAGAAGCTAATTTACCTCCTCAGGGCTACTTTAATTATGAAGTACCCCCCTCTCAACAAACCCACAACTTACCCAATTCATGTAACACACCTATAAGAGGGGGACATGGCCCCCCTAGGAACAACAAACGAGGTCGTGGTAGGAGGAATCATCATCCCCACCCATCTTCACAGGCTAATGGCTATGATTACCGACCCCTGTATAATGATAATTACATGTGGCAAACAGTACCTAATAGGGGAAAGGGTAAGTCTCAAGGCAGAGGGAATTTTCCAAAGGGAACACCCGCTTATACTTCTAATTATTATGCCCCTTTACAAAATCTTCAAGGTGAACCTCAATATAATCAGGATCATTTTTTAGGACAGGAGAGGACCCCCTGGAGGGGACCTCCGCGCACTCCCGGAAGGGTGAGAGATTCCGGCGACCAAATGATCCCTCAGGATCAAAGGAGAGGTCCGCAGGACCCAACAAGGAGAGATCAAGGAGGTCTAAAAAGAAAACACAGAGAGGGTGTAGGGGGGAAGACGAGTCCAAAAGGCCAAGGCCCCAATAGGCACTGGTATTTTCAATCTAAGTGGTACCCCTCTCACCACTGAGGAAACATTGGTTCTCGATAGGGGCTTGAAGTTCGCTCCAGTTCGCAATTTGAGCAAGTTTCAAGCTTACATCAATATACAGAGATACATTCGTAGCTTAAATATGAAAAAATATTTTCTTTCCAATCCAGTGCAGCATCCCCCACCTGTTGCCACCTCTAGACATTCCAACCTTCGGAATCGGTCTGTGTTTAACCCTATCTGTAATGACAATAAGCACTTGGAAGTTTTTAAAAACATGGTGTGCCATGATCTTGATCAAATGAAGATTAAGAAAGCAAGAGATTCACAGGCTATAAAAAGAGGTATTGCTTCCCTGGAACAAAGGAAGGACATAGTAATCCGGCCAGCGGATAAAGGTGGAGGGTTGGTTGTGCTCAGTAAAACGTACTACCAGACTGAAATGGAAAAATTATTGAACGACCAGAACACTTATCAACGTCTGAGGGGTGACCCTATGTTAGCCTTTAAGAATAATTTACACTGTTTAATAGAAAAGGGTAAAAATGAAGGAATTTTGAACTCAAAAGAGGCTGCCTATTTAGACCCTTTTTATTGCAGGACTCCCATAATTTACATTTTACCTAAATTACATAAAAATGCAGAACATCCACCTGGTCGTCCGATTGTAAACGGAATAGATTCCGTAACTTCGAGATTAGGCCAATACTTGGATTTCTTCCTTCAGCCACTAGTCACAAAAACCAAGGCATTTCTACGTGACACCAAACAAATACTTCAGATTTTAGCTACCCTCCCATGTACCCCGTCTAGCATATTAATCACTGCAGACGTAGGGTCTCTTTATACAATTATTGATCATAAGCAGGCTCTTGATTCTGTCAAGTGGGCTTTGGCTACCTCTGACCTCCCAAGTGACCATATCTCATTTTTACTAGAAAGTTTAGACTTTTGTTTGTTGAACAATTATTTCTGGTTCAACGGAGATTTCTTTTTACAGACACGTGGTGTAGCCATGGGGGCTAGGTTTGCTCCCAGTGTGGCCAATTTATTCATGGCCCACTGGGAGGAAGACACTATATTTCATGACCCCCCGTCGCAATTGTCGTGTTATAGACGATATATTGTAGATTTAATAATGGTTTGGGAAGGTGACATGACGAGCTTACACAATTTTATGAACAAGTTGAATGCTAACAACAAAAATATTGAATTAACATGGATGATCAATTATCAGCAGATCACATTCCTAGACCTTGAAATTTTTAAAGGGGAAGCGGGCTTCCAAACCAGAAATCACTTTAAAATAACAGATAGGAATGCGTATATTCCACTGACTAGCTGCCACCATAAATCTTGGCTCTGTAATATACCAAGAGGCCAATTTATTTGGTTGCGCCGTAATTGTACCTTAGATGAAGATTTCCTAACACAATCCCAGGTGCTAGCCACCAGGTTTAAAGAAAAAGGGTATACGCAAGCCTCGGTAGATCCGGAAATAGCCAAAGTATTGGCAACTGATAGAAACACTGTGGTGGCGGATAAGGTGAATGCCACGGTTAAAAGAGACAATGTCACTAGCTATCATATAATACTGGATTATAATATCCAGTATAAAAAATTAGAACATATAATAGCTAAACATTGGCCAATCCTCAAAGGAGATCGTACTCTGGGGCCAGTTCTCCCTGAGCATCCTCGGTTTATATACCGTAAGGCTCCATCTTTACGTGACAGGTTAGCCCCAGGGGTCATTGATCCACCTCAAATAGGTACCAATAGGCTGTTTGGCTTCCTATCTGGGTTCTACGCGTGTGGTAAATGCGCCACATGTAGGAAGGCTAGTAGGAATATTAAAAGGCGGAAGGATTTTGTATCTAATGTCACACACAAAAGTTACAAAATTGATGGCTTGATTACGTGCTCAACAGAGGGGGTGGTCTACATGCTGGAGTGTGATTGTGGCCTCCAGTATGTGGGCCGTACCTCAAGAGCACTACATGTGAGAGTAGGCGAACACATCAGTAACATCAAGCGGGGGGTTAAAACCCATAGTGTGTCCAGGCACTTCCGCCTCTGCCATCAGAGGGACCCCAAGTGTCTCAAATTTTGGGGGATAGAAAAAGTTTCCCGACAGTGGAGAGGTGGTCACTTTATCCGACAGCTTAGTCGTAGAGAATCATTCTGGATCTATGAGACTAAGGTCCTATCCCCAGGTGGAATGAATGTTGATTTTGATTTGAACTGTTTCATTTCTAATAGATAGTTTAGGTTTATCATTATTTTTTTTATTTTTTATATTTTTTTATTTTTTTATTTTATTTTTTAATATTTTTTATAATTAATTTTTATGCTTTAGTTGTAATTATTCAGTTACTATGTACATGCGATCTTATTCAGCTGATGCCCGTGGTCTGACGTCTTTTTATAAATTAATTTTTTATATATTTTTCATTTATGCGACTTTTTAGCATATTCATATGCGACTTTTAGGAGAAAATTAGTTCTTATTTCTCCACCAATTGGAATAAAATTGAGCTAGGCAATCTGCCTTATGGTTTTTACTTTTATTTTTACTATTGTGAGTTACATGAAAGTAGGATAGATTTAATTCCATTTATTCCTTTTTTTATAAGTTGCAACCTGTTAAAAAAGGCAGCGCGTATTTCTCCTCACTCCTATGGAGGCTGAGTGTTACGTTAACTAGAGTCTCAGATGCAGCGGTTGGGATGTGCTGGTTTTTGTCCCTCCCTGTCTTCGGGGTTCCGCGCTTCTGATTGGTGCTGCCGTTTCTATGGTGTAGTATATATACAACGCGGGCCGTCACTGCGCATCCCGCCCCACGCCGATGAAGTCCCACCCACAGGACGTAACGCGTACGGAGGTTAGGAGCGTGTGACGCCACCCGCGGCCATTGGTTGTTACGATCGCAAGCCTCCCAGCCGGCACTCGGAGCTGAGTGCCGGTTCTTGTAAGTGCAATCTTTTATCTTTTTTATATTAATAAAGTTGCTACGGAGAGCACTATGGTTGCTGTGTTTTTTATTACATATGCATCACCCGGTTTTACTTGCTGAAAGTTGAAGTGTGGAGTTTATACCATCACCACCTGGATTATCCACCTAGTGTATGCAGTTCATGCTATGTGACCTGTCTCAGGTCGAATAATTAAGGTGAGGGGCCATCCATGTCTGGTGGAGGGATTACAGTCACCAATTACCTGCTTCCTGTTACCCTGCTACCCTGATTATTCACTGGTGGTCCTTGTCTTCTATGACTTATTCCCCACAGATGTGGTTTAAAGAAATATTTGTTAGAGGCTCTTTTTCAAAATTTTTTGCCATTGAACGTGTGCATTCCCATTCGGGACATTGCCCTCAGGAAGCCAGCCCAGGCCCGTGATTATTAAATTCCTGTACAATAAGGATAAAAATACAGTTCTCCAAAGGGCAAGAGTGATGAGGAACATACAATATAACGGCACAAGAATCTTAATATATCTGGAATTTTCTCCTGAACTACAGAAACAAAGAGCAAAATTTGTAGATTGCAAGCGTAAAATGCAACAGCTCAAAATTAATTATGCATTGCTGTACCCGGCCCGATTGAAAGTGACAGCCCTTGGAGAAACCTGTTTTTTTTAACACACCTGCAGAAGTGACATTGTGGTTGGAAGCGAATGAAGGGAGGATACAGCAGGGTGAAGAGTAATGAAATCATGGGGCTGACCAGAAGATGGATGTTTTTTCTCTTGTACCTGAACTTTCTTTTTTCTACTTTTTGTATTTTTCAGTTATATGCACAGGAGATGGGAGTTGGGGAGGGAGGGAGGGAAGGGGAAGAGTGACTCAGAGTAAAGTGTGGGAGGGCTGAGTCACCCTTCCCTGTAAGGAGAGATATTGGAGTGGTAATTGTGAATTGAGGTTTTTTTTTTTTGTTTTTTTGCACAACGAACACAACTGAGATATTTGGGACCCTGGGGATGGACTCCCCCTTATTTAATTCAGTTTGCAATTTATTGAAAGTTTGTTACTTACTTTTTAAAAAGTTGGAAATTCTCAACTTAGGGAAGGAATGCGGTCAGTTTAGAAGCCCTCAATATGGGCCCACAGGTGGGCAGAAAAGAGGGTTTGGGATAGGTGGGAGGTGTAGGGAGTGGGGAGGAAAGGACTGGGAGGGGAAGAGGGAGGGAGAGGGGGAGGAGGGGAGTGAATGGGATATAGTGGAATTTATAGGGAAGATTGGGAGAAGTAGTGGAATGATTTGGTATGAATTTGGAGTGAGAGAGGGGGGAGAGAAAGGGAAGATTGTGGGATGTGAGTTGTGGATGGGTTACAGGTATATATGTGGGATAGGGCTTAAGTTTACACTGGAAAATAAATCACTAAAAACACAGCATATAGGGGAAGTAATGTTTGAGCACAATAAATATGGGAAGGGGTGTAATATAAGTAAGGAACTATTTTTTAAAGATAAGAGGAATGGAACAGTGAAATGGTAGGGTTTGGGGATAGGAGAGGGGAGACCTCAGGTCAAACTAGGAAAGTCAAGAAAGTTAAAATATGTTCTTGGAATGTGCGGGGGGGGGGGGTAAAAGATCCATCCAAGAGACGGGCAATTTTTTCAGAGATCAGTCTGGATAAATGTAGAATACTATGCCTGCAGGAGACACACCTAGAGAACTGATGTTTTGGAACATAAGAATTTTAGGGTACAATATCACTCGACCCACACCTCTTATTCAAGGGGAGTGAGTATACTGATAGATTGTGGGGTGGTTTTCTCCTGTAGAGTAAAATAGACGAGAATGGAAGGTATGTTTTCCTTTTTTGTACGATTGAAGATAGTGAATGTGTGTTGGCCAATGTTTATATTCCTCCACCATTTAAGACGGAAATGTTATGTGATCTAATGGGGTTTGTGGCTGATAAACCAGGAGTCCCGGTCGTAGTAGCAGGAGATTTTAACATGATTATGGATAAAAATTTAGACAGGTTCCCACAGAGGGTCCCTGCCAATGGAACTCCCGGAGGTCCATTGTTTCGATTCGGTGAAGAGACGGGGCTGGTGGATATATGGAGGAGGTGGTATCCCAGGGTAAAACAGTATTCTTGCCACTCTAGATCCTATTCTACCTTGTCCAGGATTGACCTTATTCTGTGCAATGAGGAAGCTTTGAAGATAGTAGAGGAGATAGATTATAAGCCGAGGGGTATCTCAGACCACTCGCCAATAGTTTTTTTCAATTAAAATAGGGGTGAATTATGGTGGGGGGACGGGAAGGTGAACCCATTTTGGTTGGAGATATTTAAGGACACTGAGGTATTTGCTGCTAGTCTGAGGGAATTTATAGATTTGAATACAGGGACTGCGTCATTAGGAATAATTTGGGATACCCTAAAGGCATATCTGCGGGGATGCTAATACAAAAAATGACTCACGTTAAAAGGCAATTGCAGGCTAAGGAAATTAAGGGGAGAAAGGAGGTGGAATGGGCAGAATCACGATATGTGGAGTCACCAACCCCTGGTAATCATGATGAGTGGCTGAAGAAACAGGATGAATATAAAAAATTAGTTTGGGAAAAAGTAGAAAATAAAAAATTATTTCAGAAGCAGGCTCTCTATGGGGAAGGTGAGCAAGTAGGGAGAATTCTGGCCCTAATATCCAAGGCAAATAGTCCTTCGCTTACCATATCTGTAGTACAAGATAAAGAAGGGAAAATTAGAAAGACCACTTATGAAATGGTAAATGAATTTAAGAACTATTATAAAAATGTATATAGCACCTCACAGAGAAATGTAGATGGGGCGATGCGGTATTTTTTCCGTTAATTAAAAATACATTCACTATCAGAAGAGGATAAGGAGGGGTTGGAGGCTCCATTGACACTTGAAGAATTACGCAAAGCAATAGCAGATATGGCAAGCCAGAAAGCCCCGGGGCCAGACGGCTTGCCAAGAGAAATCTATAAAAAATATGGGGACATATCATTGCCCAAACTTCTACAGGTGTTCAATGGAGCTATGGGGGAAGGGCGATTGCCACTTTCTATGATAGAAGCAACAATAATTGTCTTAGCAAAAGAAGGGAAAAATCATCTAGAAACAGCTTCATACAGGCCAATATCCCTCTTATGTTTGGATGTTAAAATTCTAGCAAAAGTATTAGCAGCCAGATTGAATAAAATAATTAGTAAGGTAATACACCCGGATCAAACTGGGTTTATCCCAGATAGATCTACAAGTTTAAATATAAGGCGGGCTTATCTGAACATACAGATTCTGGTAAAAAATGGAGGGAACAGAGCTATTAGCGTTTGACAGCTTAGAGTGGCACTACCTGTGGAAGGTATTGGTGGAATTCTAGCTTGGACCCCAATTTGTCAGATGGATAAAATTATTATATGAGGGCCTTAAGGCTAAGGTAAGAATAAATAGGGAGTGCTCTGACTGGTTCCAGCTGGAGAGGGGGACGAGACAGGGGTGCCCTTTGTCTCCCCTTCTCTTCGCTCTCACAATAGAGCCCTTGACAATTGCTTTAAGAGCTTCCCAAGGATTCCAGGGATTTAAAAGGGAAGCAGGAGAAGAAAGAGTTGCTATGTATGCTGATGATGTTTTGTTGTTGTTGGGGGATACACAATCTTCCTTGGAAGAGACTATGAGATTCATACAGGACTTCGGACATTTCTCCGGATTAGAAATCGGTTGAGAGAAATCTGTGCTTATGCCCATAGATCCCATTACGGAGCCACTCCCACAACAGGCAGCCCAAATAAAGGTAGCCTATTAAATGAGATATCTGGAGGTTAATCTGACTAAAGATCCAGGGCAGTTTATAGCAAGGAATGTAGTAGGGTCTGGGGCCGACTACCTCTCTCGGTGGCTGGTCGGGTTAACTTAATAAAGATGGTGTGGATGCCGCAAATATTATATATAATACACAATTCACCAGTATGGACCCCAAAATATTGGTTTAAAAAACTAGATAGAGTATTTAGGGAATTGATTTGGAAGAAAGGACCAGCAAGAATTTGGTTGCAGGCGTTGCAACGTCCGAGAGAGGTGGGAGGCCTGGCTCTGCCAAACCCAGAGTTTTATTTTTTGGTGGCACAATTACAGTATATGAAGGGGAGTAATATATCTGTAGGAAAGGAGGGAAGTAATAAATTATTGTTGAACGACACAAGACATAGTACGGTACTAGAAGCGGTGGAAGCGGACTCCTTTGGATCTAGATGTCCAACAACACAATTAATGGTGAGAGTCTGGGACACTGTCAGGACTATGTTGGGTTATGATGGTTTCTTCGAGTTTTCCCCCCTTTGGGACAATAAAAACTTGAAAGAACTTAAGATAATGGGGAAGGTGGAAGAATGGGATCGGAAAGGTATCTGCTACCTAGCACAGTTGTACAAGGAAGGTAGATTAAAATCATTCCAGGAAATTAGTGCAGAATATGAAATCTCAAATCGATTATTTTACAGACATTTACAAATTAGGCCTTCTCTGGACACACAATTTAATTTAAAGGGAAAGTACCAGAGTTGAATGAAATGCCCTTTCTTAAGAAACTGGTTGATGCAAGAACATATAAAGGGTTAATATCAGAAATGTATGAGAATATAAAGGGGGCAGTACAGAAAGGAGAAGTGGAACATGGTTACAGGGTTAGGTGGGAGAGAGATGTGGGGCCAATAACAGAGGAACAATGGAGACGGGTTCTGGCTTTGGGTCCCAAGGTCTCGCTCTCGCCGACTGTATCCCACCTATACCTGTTACACAGATCCTATTATACATCCGCGAGGTTGTTTTTATTTGGAAGAAGACCGAATGCAGAATGTCAAAGGTGTGGAGATGGGAGGGGTGATTTGGTGCATATGATCTGGCAATGTCCCAAGCTGCATAGGTATTGGAAGGGTATAATAAGCAAAATAAATGCTGTGTTCGGGACATCTTTGGGTGCAGAGGCTAAGATATGTCTCCTGGGGTTAAAAGAAGAGGAAGGAGTATTGGGATCTGTGTAAATTGCAGTAACCAGGTGTCTGTTTCAAGGAAGAAAGCTAATTGCACGAAAGTGGCAAGAAAACCCCCCCCAACAGTAATGGATTGGGAGAGAGTGGTGAACGACATGATTGGGAAGGAGGAATATATATATAGGAAGATAAGAAATTATAAGAAGTTTGTTAAAATATGGAAACATTGGTTAGAGCCGAAATAAACTGAATATGTAATTACAAATGAGTATGAATGAAGGTTGGAATTGAATGGAAGTTGTCTGCAAGTACAGAGGGGGAGAAGGGAGGGGAGGGAGGTGGGGTGGGATGATAAAGAGGGAAAATACGGTTTGCTTCCTGGATCCTGTTTTTTTTCTCCCCTGTTTATGTATTTTTATCATGAGAACTGTATATTGTTTAATAATGAGTCCTGGAGATTGGAAAACAATTGTATTTTTGTATTTTCTTAATAAAACTGTAAATACTGCAGCTGCCTGCCTGTGGTACTAATAGGATCAGAAGAACACCACCAATTTTCTTCAGGTAGCTTTAGGTGCACACTGTGCATAGGATACACTACACTAACTGTAAATACTGCAGCTGCCTGCGGTAATAATAGGATCAGAAGAACACCAGCAATTTTCTTCAGGTAGCTGTAAATACTGTAAAAACACCTGCCTGCCTGTCAGTAGGAAGAGAATAACAGGAACGAATCTAGCTAAACTGAATACAGTGTATATATATATATATATATATATATATATATATATATATATATATATACACACACACACACCTAGGATGTGTATATATATATATATATATATATATATATATATATATACACACACAATACACTGTAAGTGCAGCTAACTGACTCGCCTGCCTACTCTATCGAACTTAAATCAAATGACACTGTCTCTCTGTATATCTCTCCGCCGCAACACACTACACAAGGCCACTACACAGGCGGCCTTATATAGTGTGAGGCGTGTACTAAACCCCCTGAGCCATAATTGGCCAAAGCCACGCTGGGATTGGCCAATTATGGCTCTCTGTTCAGGCGGCGCTGTGATTGGCCAAGCATGCGGGTCATAGTGCATGCTTGGCCAATCATCAGCCAGCAATGCACTGCGATGCCGCAGTGAATTATGGGCTGTGACGCGCCACTCGGATTTGGCGCAAACGGCCCATAACGTTCGCAATTCGAGGAATGGTCAAACAGGCGATGTTCGAGTCGAACATGGGTTCGACTCGAACTCGAAGCTCATCCCTAGTGGCCATGGATGGTGGCTGGTGTTGTGGAGGAGGGTATTGCCAGCTGTAGGTTTCCTAAAAGTATTAGTCACAATCCTAGTTTTCTCCTTACGGATAAACAGATCCAAAAACTCAATTTGGTCTTTGTCTGCTTTGTAAGTGACAAATATTTTTCTTGAATTGTCATTCAGTTCTCTAATGAACAGCTCAAATTTTAGCATGGTACCCCTCCACACCACCAACACGTCATCAATAAATTGTACCCAGAGGGTTACATGCTCCTCAAAGGCTGGGTGATTGTATACCTCCTTCCTCTCCCACCATCCCAGATGTAAGCAAGCATAAGATGGGGTACAGGAGGCTCCCATGGCTACTCCCCATTTTTGGCTATCAAAGATGAAAAGGTTATTATTTAAAACCAATACAAGTAACTCAATCAAAAATTCATTATGGGGACCCGCTAGGGCAGTGATGGCGAACCTTGGCACCCCAGATGTTTTGGAACTACATTTCCCATGATGCTAATGCACTCTGCAGTGTAGTTGTGCATCATGGGAAATGTAGTTCCAAAACATCTGGAGTGCCAAGGTTTGCCATCACTGCGCTAGGGGATGTATAATATCTAGCCACTAGGATACAGCCTGTAACCCAATCTCATGGGGGATTGATGAATAGAGGGATTTCACATCTATACCTGCTAATATGCAGTCCTCAGGTATCTACAAATTGTTTAACCTTAGTAGGATATCTGCAGAATCCTGTACATAGGAGGGCAGTTCCCTATTTAAATGCTTAATTATTATATCTATATATCTACCAATCCTCTCAAGGGGGCCTCCCATTCCAGACACTATTGGTCTACCTGGAGGTTTTTTCAGATTTTTATGCACTTTCGGTTTTATATAGAAAGTAGGTATATTGAAATTGGAGATCCTAAGGAATAAAAACTCCTTTTGAGTCAAACTAACTTCCAAGGCTTTATTTAGATGGTAGTTTATTTCTTTTACCAAGTCTGGAAAGGGGTTACTTGGCCATTGTTCATAGCAGCTAGAATCATTCAGCTTCCTGTATATTTCCTCCAAATAATCACTTTCTGGCCACAGTACAACGTTCCTACCCTTGTCACTGGGTTTTATAATGCAGTTTGGTAGTGTTTTTAATTATTGAAGTGCTTTTCTTTCATTTGATGAGAGGTTGTCCATAGTGGGTTCATTTTTTTCCCATCTTATGGCACGTATGTCCTTGGTACTTGCCTCCAGAAACGTCTGAAGATATTTGTTGTTAGAAAAACTATGGAAGCGTTGTGATTTATTGGTTAAACCTGAGGTTGGAGGTAGATCAAGGATCGTAGAGTCTATCCAGGTGTTTCCCTCAACATAATCATCTAGTTGTGAATCATCTCTCGTTGTTACTCTTCTCCCTTGCAAGTAGAGTACCCCATCCTGGATGAGTTCTGATCCTGTATTTGTCTTATTTGTCTTATTTCTCTTTCTCTTTTGTTTTCTTTTTCTACATTTATCCCCCTGGGGGTATCTATATTCACCTTTGGATTTTTCTCTAAAAAGTCACAGTTTTACCTCCCTCTTGGCTATTATTCCTACCATCTTGTTTGCAGGATCTGTTACGGGATCTACTTCTCCCTCTCTTCCCTCTAAATCTAGGATGTTACCTATTTCAAAATCCATCGTATCTCTTAGAATTTTTTTCTGTTTTCCTACTTTCTGTTGTTTTTAGAATTCCTCTACTTCAATTTTCAGTCTTTCAATAAATTTACTAAACTCATCTATATCCTGATATTCGTGACCCTATGCTATCCTTTAGCTGCACCTCCAGATCCCGTAGCTGTATTCTTTCCTCATCAACAATCAGCTCAATCATTTCCTCTGACCTGCGACTTTACACGTCATCAGAATGTCACTGGAAAATTGCTGTAGTGTAAACCAGGGCTTAGGGCTGAGGAAAGTGTGAGTTCCCAGGGCTTCTAACAAGTGTGGTAGATGGAGAACATGTCTGATAATCACCGTTATACTGTATGCAGGTTCCTGCCCATTCTCTGAATTCAGTTAGGATATCCTCACACTCACTTACCCGACCTTCTGACTCCTGTGTAGGAATGGAGATAGAAGTTTCTGGCACTCTGGACCCACAGTGAGATCTTCAAAATGTAAAGACTGAAAACTTTCTCTCTTCAAAGTCTTCAAGCAATAGTTCAGCTGCTTGTGATAATTATTAATCTGCAAGTGATCAGTATATGAGCCCATCAGCTTCAAACTTGTACAACCAGACATGACTCTTCTAATGAAGTCCTCATTCTGAGTCTCATACAGATAGAAGATGGTCTGCGTATGGAAAGTCTGATTAATGTCCTTCATGGCCCATTTTCTCATTGCAGGTTTGGCTCGGAGTGAGATGGTGATTCCTGTGATCTCTGAGAATGTCTTCACCTGATTTTCATTTAAGAGACCAAATAGGAATTGTACAGTTAATGCTAAATGTGAGTAATATGAACTGAGGTCATGGAGTGAATTCCCTTTACAGATCCTTGGGAGGAAAGTACGTTTCATAAATCCAAACCAACCATCATCCATCCCATAATAGAGAGCAGCAAGGAACTCCTGTATACTCAGGTGGATGAAGCTGTAACAGGTCTGGGTGCGGACATCCCAATGGAAGATGTTCTCATTCAGAAATACAGACTCCACCTCAGACAGAGAAAGTCCATGTTTTTCTAGATCTTTCTTCTCAAATAAGATTTGTTGGTTCTGAACTCCCTGATTGGCCATAGCACACAGCTTCTTCAGACAGGTTTGTTTCCTGGGTACAGACAGCTCCTTCTTGCTGTGATGGGTTAGTAAAACCTCCAGGTAGAGAAGGTAAATTGAAGTTGTCGTATGACACCAAACTGAAGCCAAATCTTTTCTCATTTCTTGTTTCATTACAGTGCAGACAATCCAGCATGTGATGGGAACGGCACACATGGTGTACACAACGTCATTGTCTTTTATTATACTGAGAACCTTGTCTGCATCTTCTTTATTTCTGAAGAATTTATGGACATATTCCTCTCGATCGTCCCTTGTAAATCCCTGTATTTCCACATTGCGAGAATCGTCGATGAATGTGTTAAGTTTCTCCATGGCCAGTGACCTTGTGGTGATGATCAGAGAAGATTGTGGGAGAACCTGTCTCCTGAGCAAGCTTTGGAGAATTAGTTCTTTGTGGGTTTCCATAGAAATGTTAGGACAGCCCTCAGATTTCTCCTCCAGAGTCCACCTCAGTTCATCAAACCCATCAACTATGGTAAGAAGTTTTCTCTGACTTCTAGGATCCTCCAGAATAGACACCAGGTCATCTGAACTCAGTCTGCAGGTTCTGGATAAAAGTCCCACAAGGCTTATGTTTCCTGGGATGGTGTTGATTTCTCTACAGCTCAGATAAAACAAAAAATCAAACTTGTCTTGGTAGAGATCCCCAAAGGCCCAGTCCAGCATGATCTTCTTGGAGGTCATTGTTTTTCCAATCCCAGCAGGTCCTTGTAACACCACAATCTCAGGGATGAACCCACCTTTATCAGCGTCAAAGAGGGCCTGGATTGTGGTTGGGGATCTTTTCTCCATGATCTGTAGATGTCTTTTGCCTGAAGTCCTTATTTCTTGTTCTTTTCCCTCTTTATTCTGGGGTCCGTTTATCATCAATAAATTGGTGAATCTTTCCTTTAGATGAACACAGAAATTATATTCTAGAATCCTCTGGAACTTCTGTTTCATAGACTCTCTGTGTTCCTTACTGATGTCTTAATGAGAGAGAAGAGAATATTTTATTCCTCATACACACATGAAATAGTATTTATAAGACAGAGTTGGAAATATTATATTCTAACCATAAACCCGAATAATGGGACCCTAAAAGAAGATACCCCATGAAATACAGGAGGACTGCGGAAGCATCCAAACTATGGACACACCATCCAGACCAGAGGAGTAATTAGAACCTTCAGGGCTCCGGTGCAAAAAACCATGAAGCGACAATATGACTGCTGTGGCCCCTTCCATCAGTCCCAGGCCCTTTCCTCCAAGACTGGGGCTCTTCCCTCTGAGTCAGGGGCTCTTTCTCTAGCCTTTTCCACTTGTTCCTGTCGTGGGCCCATTATAAGCCCTGGTTCACACTGCTGCGACTCATCATGTGACTTGCAACACAAAATCGCATGACAAGTCAAAACACATTTATTTCAGTGGGTGCTGTCATAGTCAAGACGACTCAAGTCGCAGCAACAAAGAAAAAGGATCCTGCAATACCTTTCTGTGACTTTGTTGCAATTTGAGTGCCATAGACCACAATGTTAAATCACAAAATCGCAATCAAGTCACAAGGAAATTGCAAGCAAGTTGCAAAACCTTGGGATCACAGCAGTGTGAAATGAGCCCATGTTCTGAAGTGGGCCCCCTTCTGGCCATCTTAGCCCCCTACAGTAGTGGAATGCTGGGGCCTGGTCTCAAGTGCAACCTTTGTGACCCTGGTAGTACCACCACTGATCCAGACTACAACAGAACAAAATGTTAATCGAGAAGAGATTTCATATAAAATGTGGATGTCCTACTAACCTGAGTATCTGTTGTCATGTGTCGTCTCCTTCAGTTTGGCTGGAAATAAGATTAGGGAAGTGATTAGTCCTGACAAACCTCAGAAATGTATAAAATAATAACCTATGCCGCGTACACACGAGCGGACTTTACGGCAGACTTTGCCCGACGGACAGGATTTTGTCAGACAATTCAATCGTGTGTGGGCTCCAGCGGACTTTATTTTCTCAAAAGTTGGACGGACTTAGATTTGAAACATGTTTCAAATCTATCCGATGGACTCAAGTCCTGTCGAAAAGTCCACTCGTCTGTATGCTAGTTCGACGGACAAAAAGCCATGCTAGGGCAGCTATTGGCTACTGGCTATGAACTTCCTTGTTTTAGTCCGGTTGTACGTCATCATGGACGAATTCGACGGACTTTGGTTGATTGTGTGTAGGCAAGTCTGTTCATTCAGAAAGTCTGTCGTAAAGTCCGTCGAAAAGTCAGCCGGGCAAAGTCTGCCGTAAAGTCCGCTCGTGTGTACGCGGCACTAGAGTTATTAGTGTAGCAGATCCTCCCAGACACCATCATCCCACCAACCCTCTGTAGATTGGAGTCTCTCCTCCTCCAGGTGATGGGGAGTGTCTTTGTCTGCCTGGTAACATCTCAGCACATTGCAGTGACATGTGACCATGGTGGGGGGACCAGAAAAGCCCCCAATTCTCTATGCAGGTTTACAGGCACACACCTAGAATCTGGAGCCTTGACTCCCCTTTCTGATGGAGGTTCAGGTAGATGCATGGAGCACAAAGCTCAGAGCCCCGAGCAACAGTCATGGGGGTCTCCTAGGAATACAGCTATAAATATGGAGGTTCTGTATAATAGACAAGTGGCTGTGATTGTATTGCTCTGCTCGGCATGCTGAGTGATGTCATTGTGTTATGGTGACTGACTGCTGGCATCCTGGAGAAGTGTTACTCTGCTTGCCTTTTACATTTTATTTTACTCTGTAAAGATTGTTTAACCCCTAAGTGTTAAATATGAAGTAGTTGTGCGCTGCTATGGACCTCACAGCCAACCAAAACTAATATACAAAGTAAATACCAAAGGATAATATATCAGCCTAAAAAAACACATGAAAACGCAGCAACTATTAGCAAGTGACCTCAACACTCTTAACACAAATAATGATAAAAAAATGGTGCACTAATGCAAGAAGCTATGCAGCAAAAATAGACAAATATGCATGGATGAGTATCCCCAATTAAAAAAATTCATTAAAAATGTACCAGGCCACATGCCCTCAACATTGGGAGGGTGCTTTGGGGTATCCCCAAAACACCTTGTCCCCATGTTGATGGGGACAAGAGCCTCATCCTCACAACCCTTGCCCGGTGGTTGTGGGGGTCTGCGGGCGGGGGGCTTATCGGAATCTAGAAGCCCCCTTTAACAAGGGGACCCCCAGATCCCAGCCCTCCCCCCTGTGTGACAAAAAAATTTAAAAATTACAAGAAACAGTTTTTGACAATTCCTTTATTTAAATGCTTCTTCTATCTTCTATCTTCTTTCTTCTATCTTCCTTCGGTTTCTTCCTCCATCTTCTTCTTCTTCTGGTTCTTCTTTGCAAACGAGAAGATCTGGACAGCCGCACTCCAGGAAGTAATAATCCAAGTTTCTTTATTTTAAAATGTATTCGTCAATTTCATGCACCTTCATATGCGATCTAGCCACAAATATCATTTACCACATCTATCACGTACACAATCTTAGCTCTTGATTTCTTTAAATATATATCACCATTAGGGATGAGCCGAACACCCCCCGGTTCGGTTCGCACCAGAACCTGCGAACGGACCGAAAGTTTGCACGAACGTTAGAACCCCATTGACGTCTATGGGACTCGAACGTTCGAAATCAAAAGTGCTCATTTTAAAGGCTAATTTGCATGGTATTGTCCTAAAAAGTGTTTGGGGACCCGGGTCCTGCCCCAGGGGACATGTATCAATGCAAAAAAAACTTTTAAAAACAGCCGTTTTTTTGGGAGCAGTGATTTAAATTATGCTTAAAGTAAAAAAAAAAAAGTGAAATATTCCTTTAAATATCGTACCTGGGGGGTGTCTATAGTATGCCTGTAAAGTGACGCGTGTTTCCCGTGTTTAGAACAGTCCCTGCACCAAATGTCATTTTTAAAGGAAAAAATCTCATTTAAAACTGCTTGCGCGTTTAATGTAATGTCGGGTCCTGGCAATATGGATGAAAATCAGTGAGACAAATGGCATGGGTACCCCCCAGTCCATTACCAGGCCCTTTGGGTCTTGTATGGATATTAAGGGGAACCCCGCACCCAAATTAAAATAAGGAAAGGTGTGGGGCCACCAGGCCCTATATACTCTGAACAGCAGTATACAGGCGGTGCAAACAAGACAGGGACTGTAGGTTTGTTGTTAAGTAGAATCTGTTTGTAATTTTGAACGGGTACATTTTTAACGTGTTTAGCTCCAGCCAAAAAATCTTTTTTAAGCTTTTTGGAAAACATAGGGAAGGGTTATCACCCCTGTGGCATTTGTTTTGCTGTCTTTACTCCTCTTCAGAAGATTTCACCTCACTTTTTGTCCCAATGAAAAATGTTTTTTGAAAATTTGGGTTTTTTTGTGGAACAAGGATTGGAAAGCATCAGTGGAAAGGAGAATTTTTTTCCCCATATTAACTCTTACAGGAGAGAATTTCCCTTCCTAGGGGTAGATTTCATCTCACTTCCTGTTGTCTCCTTCCGTTTGCAAGTAGGAGTCGTTTGTAAGTTAGATGTTTGAAAGTAGGGTCCTGCCCTATATAAATGTAGAAATTCATTTATTATTAAATATTAGAAATTTGGGCCTTAGGTGTTGCTGTGGCCACAACACTGTAAGCCCTCACAGGGCCCTGCTGTGAAATATTAGATCAAGAATTGTAATTACATGCCCCTGTTGAACAGGAGCTGAAAAATTAGGCCTTAGGCACTGGTGCTGGTGCCACAACACTGCAACCCCTCACAGACACTCTAGTTGGAACGCAGGAACGAGCCCTGCTGCAAAGTATTGCATCAAAAATTGTAATTACACGCCCCTGTTAGACAGGAGCAGAAAAATTGGGCCTTGGGCACTGGTGCTGGTGCCACAACACTGCAACCCCTCACAGACACTCTAGTTGGAATGCAGGAACGAGCCCTGCTGCAAAGTATTACATCAAAAATTGTAATTACACGCCCCTGTTAAACAGGGGCTGAAAAATTGTGCATTAGGCACTGGTGGTGGCGCCCAGAACCAAAAATGTTCTTACAAGCTATCAGCGTGATGATTGAGGAGGAAGAGGATAATTACTCAGGGATAGTCACTCAGCATCAGCATAGGCAGTCTTTGAAGGGATCTGAGATTTCAAAAAAAATTATTCGGTTACATCAGCATCAGGTGCTTGGTAGCTGGTGGTGATCCAAGACTGATTCATTTTTATGAAGGTCAGTCGATCGACCGATTCGGTGGACAGACGCACCCTGTGATCGGTTACCACGCCTCCAGCAGCACTGAATGTGCGTTCTGAAAGAACGCTGGATGCAGGACAGGCCAGTAGCTCAATTGCATACTGTGCAAGCTCTGGCCAGTGATCCATCCTCAAGACCCAGTAACCCAGAGGATTTTCGGTGGGAAAGGTGTCCAAGTCTGATCTTGCCCCTAGGTATTCCTGCGCCATGTAAAACAGACGCTGGCGATGGTTGCTGGAACCGATCATACCTTGGGGCTGCGGACCAAAAAATTGTCTGAAAGCATCGGTCAGATGGCCACCTTCTCCACCGCTCCTTCTTTGACTGACCGAAGCCTCAGCAACACGTTGTCCAGAAACAGGAGTTTGTAACCTCCCAGTCTCTGGGAACGCGTTGCACAGACCTTTCTGCAAGGCCTCCCGAAGATGTTTCATCCTCTGCTCCCTCTGCGATGGCAAGATAAGGTCCGCAACCTTACCCTTGTAACGTGGATCAAGGAGGGTTGCCAGCCAGTATTGGTCCTTCTCCTTGATACCACGAATACGAGGATCCTTACGCAGGCTTTGCAGGATCAGGGAGGCCATGCAGCGTAGGTTTGCTGAGGCATTCGGTCCGGAGTCCTCTGGGTCACTAAGGACGACATGGTCCGCAGCCACCTCCTCCCAGTCACGTACAAGTCCATGTGTTTCTTGGGACTGATCCCTTAAAGACTGCTGCTGATGCTGAGTGCCAGGCTCCACCTCCATACTGACACAATCTTCCTCCTCCTCCTCCTCCTCCTCCTCCTCCTCTTCCTGTGTGATCGGCGGGCACGCAGGAACACTGTCTGGATAAACGGGGCCTTGAGAGCTAAGGAAGTCCTCCTCTTCCTGCCTCTGTTCTGCCTCAAGTGCCCTGTCCATTATTCCATGCAGCGTGTGCTCCAACAGGTGGACAAGGGGGACAGTGTCACTGATGCATGCACTGTCACTGCTCACCATCCTCGTGGCCTCCACAAATGGTGACAGGACAGTGCATGCATCCCTGATCATGGCCCACTGGCGTGGGGAAAAAAAACCAAGCTCCCCTGACCCTGTCCTGGTGCCATAGTCGCACAGGTACTCATTGATGGCCCTCTGCTGCATGTGCAGCCGCTGCAGCATGGCCAACATTGAGTTCCACCTGGTGGGCATGTCACAGATTAGGCGGTTCTTGGGCAGGTTAAACTCCTTTTGGAGGTCCGTCAGCCGAGCACTGGCATTATATGACCGGCGGAAATGCACACAGACTTTCCTGGCCTGCCTCAGGACATCCTGTAAGCCCGGGTACCTGCCCAAGAACCGCTGCACCACCAAGTTAAGGACGTGAGCCAAACAGGGCACATGGGTCATTTGCCCTGTCGGAGGGCAGAGAGGAGGTTGGTGCCATTGTCGCAAACCACCATTCCTACCTTAAGTTGGCGTGGCGTCAACCACCTCTGAACCTGCCCCTGCAGAGCTGACAGAACCTCTGCCCCAGTGTGGCTCCTGTCCCCCAAGCACACCAGCTCAAGCACCGCATGGCATCTTTTGGCCTGCGTACTTGCGTAGCCCCTTGAACGACTACGGAGCACCGCTGGTTCCGAGGAAGAGGCCATGGAGGAAGAAGAAGAGGAGGGGGGGAGGAGAGAGGTGTGTCACAATCATTAGCATTTTGGAGGCGTGGTGGCGGAACAACCTCCAACACTACCGCACCTTGTCCTGCATCCTTCCCAGCTGCCAGCAGAGTCATCCAATGCGCCGTGAAACTTAGGTAACGTCCCTGTCCATGCCTGCTGGACCATGAGTCAGCTGTAATATGCACCTTACCGCTGACCGCGCTGTCCAGCGAGGCATGGACATTGCCTTCCACATGCCGGTAGAGAGCCGGAATCGCCTTCCATGAGAAAAAGTGGCGTTTGGGTACCTGCCACTGAGGAACCGCACATTCCACAAACTCACGGAAGGGGGCAGAGTCTACCAACTGAAAAGGCAGCAGTTGAAGTGCTAGCAATTTTGCCAAGCTAGCATTCAACCACTGGGCATGTGGATGGCTGGGAGCAAACTTCTTTCGGCGGTGCAGCAGCTGGGGCAGGGAAATTTGCCTGGTACAATCTGACGTCGGTGTACCAAAAGCAGATTGCCCACAAGTACTTGGCTGTGACACACCTAATTCTACACCTTCATTCCTCTCAGTGCAGGTCTCAGAGAGGACTGAAGGTCTAGTGGGGTTGGAAATCTCAGCTGATGAGGAGCAAGGAGAGGTCCTCTTTGTTCTTTGGTGTGAGTCTTTTAGATGTGCTTGCCAACGAACTGCATGGCAGGTCAACATATGTCTGGTCAAGCATGTGGTACCCAAGCGGGAGATGTTTTGGCCACATGAGATACGCTTGAGACATATGTTGCAAATAGCAGCGGTGCGATCTGATGCACTCGTCTCAAAAAAGGCCCACACCAAAGAACTTTTTGAATAACGTGCAGAGACTGCAGCGCCCTGCACATGTGGAGCTTTGGGGTGTGATGCAGTCAATGTGCTGCCCTTAGGCTGGCCCCTGGAGGGCATCCTGCCTCGTTGGTGATGTGCCGCCTCCTCCTCCTCCTCTCTCCTATCAGGCACCCACGTTGAGTCAGTGACCTCATCATCCCCTCCCTCCTCATCACTGGAGCAAACCTGGCAGTATGCTGCAGCAGGGGGAGCATGACTGCCAGATTGCTGTCCTTCTTGGGCACCCCCTCTGTCCGTGCTCATGTTACTGCCTTCATCGAGCTCAGTATCATCATCAGAGCCTTCCAAACGCTGGGCATCCTCCTGGAGCATGTACCCAACACTGTGGTCAAACAGTTCGAGGGACTCCTCAGGAGGACATGGTTGAGCTAGGGAAGGAGTCACTGATGACATTGAGCCGAGGGAAGAGGCCGCTGCTTTGCCAGACAAAGCACCCTGGGCATGGGTGAGAGAGGATGAGGAGGATGAGGACGGCTTGGTCATCCACTCGACCAAGTCTTCCGCATGTTGCGGCTCAACACGGCCAGCTGCCGAAAAAAAGGCCAAGCGTGTCCCATGGCCACGTGCTGATGAGGATGCACTGTCTCCACGACCAGCACTAGACACAGAGCCTGCTTGCCCTCTCTTATTGGCTTGTGACTGTCTGCCTCTCCTTCTTGGCCTTCCAGACATACTAATGGCCTGTAGCTGCACTAAGCTGGGATATATATATATATATATATATATATATATATATATATATACTGCAGCTAGCAAAATCAACTGCCTGCCTGTAGTATGAGAACACCACCAACCTTCTACAGGTAGCTTTAGCTGAACACTGTGAGGTGGACGTACCCCACTAACTTGTAGGTTTAGCTGAACACTGTGAGCAGGACGCACTGCACTAACTGTAAATAGTCTAGCTGCCTGACCGTAGTACTAATAGGATCAAAAGAACACCAGTAATTTTCTTCAGGTAGCTTTATATACTGTAACAAGACAAGCCTGCCTGTCAGTAGGAAGATAACAGGAACGGATCTAGCTGAACACTGTGAGCAGGACGCACTGCACTAAATGTAAATAGTCTAGAAGATAACAGGAACGGATCTAGCTGAACACTGTGAGCAGGACGCACTGCACTAAATGTAAATAGTCTAGAAGATAACAGGAACGGATCTAGCTAAACTGAATACAGTGTATATATATATATATATATATATATGCAACACCTGGGATGCATAAATATACACAATACACTTTAAGTGCAGCTAACTGACTGACTGTCCTGTCTAATCTAGCTAACTCAAATGAAATGACACTGTCTGTCTCTCTCTCTAAGCACACCGGAACACACTGCACAGGGCCGCTGTGCAGGCGGCCTTATATAGTGTGGGGCGTGTACTAAATCCCCTGAGCCATAATTGGCCAAAGCCTCCTTGGCTTTGGCCAATTACGGCTCTCTGTTCAGGCGGCGCTGTGATTGGCCAAGCATGCGGGTCATAGTGCATGCTTGGCCAATCATCAGCAAGCAATGCACTGCGATGCCGCAGTGAATTATGGGCCTTGACGCGCCACACGAATTTGGCGTGAACGGCCCATATCGTTCGCAATTCGGCGAACGACCGAACAGCCGATGTTCGAGTCGAACATGGGTTCGACTCGAACACGAAGCTCATCCCTAATCACCATTTATTTTACTCGAGTTTATTTTCATTTATTTTGTTATTTTATTTATTCATGACACTAACAAAATTCATATAAAATTCCTTTAATCATCTATTACAATCAATTTATGTTTGTATCACCACATTTACACCCATTCTGTGGTCTCTTCACTTATAATTGATTTCAGCATTCATTACAATTATATTTTGGAATTTTTATTTTTTTTTATTTTATATTTTATATAATATATTTCATTATTCCAACTCACAAATAATTTTTATGCACTTTTTCACAGTAAATAATTTTGACACCTCCACATTTACCTCTACTGCTCACACATATACACTTTATATGCATAGTGACTTTCAAGATTTAAATGCTCACTCACACTCACATTCCCCACAGCTGAATTTCAGCTGCTTTGTGTGTTTGCATTGATTACTTGGTCACGTGATCAATAATAGTTAGTATATATGTGGTCTGATTTTCTATTATCATTAGCTATGAGTAAGCACTTGGACAAGTGTGAAACGCGTTAGCCTATGATCTGTATAATCTGTCTATGATGTACTATATCTGATGTGTTCCTGATTTTAAAATAAAGAAACTTGGATTATTACTTCCTGGAGTGCGGCTGTCCAAATCTTCTCGTTTGCACATAGTCTCTACTAGCATGGAACCTCTCATCTCTGGAGAGCAAGATCAGCTTTACACCTGGTGAGACCTAAACTAGTGCGGGGATAACTTTTGTTCTGGTTCTTCTGGTTCTTCCTCTGGTGTTCTCGTCTGGCATCTCCTCCGCGGTGTCTTCTTCTCTTTATCTTCTTCTCGGGACGCTCCGCATCCTTGATGGCATGGAGGGAGGCTCCCGCTGTGTGACGCTTCTCCTCTGACGGTTCTTAAATAACGGAGGGCGGGGCCACCCGGAGCTTGCAGTTGTTTCATGGACTCTCTTTTTGCTACCCAACACCGGATACCTCTGTTGCCTAAAACCCATGGACTTTCCATTCATCTAGCTGATGGAACAGCCATAAAGTCTGGGCCTGTTACCCAAGAGACTGTTCCAATACCTGTTTCCATCTCCAATTCTCATCAAGAACTGTTACGCCTAGATATCATCGCTTCACCTATGTTCCCCATAATCCTCGGCATGCCATGGTTACAGGCCCACAATCCTGACATTAATTGGATCACAGGTGAGGTTACCTTTTCCTCCCCATATTGCCAACAGTCTTGTAGACTTCAGGACACTCAGAAGAATCCTACCCTGCTCTGTTTGAACACAGATCCTAGTCTACACCTTTCCATCCCTTCTGCATATCATGATTTCTTAGATGTATTCAGCAAGCAGGGGGCAGAGGTCTTACCCCCTCACCGGGCCTATGACTGTCCTATCGAATTACTCCCCGGTGCCGAGATACCTTTTGGAAGAATATTTCCTTTAACGGAAGTGGAACAAGGGGCTTTAAAAGAATATATCGATGAGAATCTAAAGAAAGGCTTCATTCGTCCATCCACGTCTCCAGCAGGTGAAGGTATCTTCTTCGTACAAAAGAAAGACAAGACCCTCAGACCATGTGTAGATTACCGTGAGCTGAACAAAATCACTGTAAAAAACCGTTATCCTCTTCCTCTGGTACCAGAGCTGTTCCAAAGACTTGGGACAGCTACCATATTCACTAAGCTTGACCTCCGCGGAGCCTACAATTTGGTTTGTATTAGGGACGGAGACGAATGGAAGACCGCCTTTCGTACCCGTTATGGACATTTTGAATACCTTGTGATGCCGTTTGGGCTGTGCAATGCTCCTGCTACATTCCAGTACTTCATCAATGATGTTTTACGAGACTTTCTAGATCTGTTTGTTATCGTCTATTTAGACGACATACTAATTTTTTCTTGTTCCCTTGAATCCCATCGCAGGCACGTCAGAAGTGTATTGGCCCGGCTTCGACAACACGGTCTATATGCAAAAGCTGAGAAATGTGAATTTGAACAGGAAAGTATTCAATTTTTGGGGTTAATCATTTCTAGCAAGGGCATTAAGATGGACCCCCAAAAGGTCACTGCAGTACTAGACTGGCCAGTCCCAACAGATAAGAAGGGGATCCAGCGATTCGTTGGATTCGCTAATTTCTACCATAAATTTATTAAGGGGTTTTCAGCCATCATCACACCCATCACACAGCTAACTAAACAGGGTACACGTTTCCACTGGTCTGCTGAGGCTCAAAAGGCTTTCGAGACTCTCAAGGGCCTTTTTACCTCTGCTTCCATGCTAAAACATCCAGATTCCTCTCTGCCATTTGTACTAGAGGTGGACGCATCCGAAATTGTGGTAGGGGCAGTGTTGTCCCAAAGACAGGGAACTAAGGCCCTGTTATATCCTGTGGCCTTCTTCTCTCGTAAATTGTCCACGGCAGAGAGAAATTATGATGTAGGTGACAGAGAATTATTGGCTATCAAATCCGCGTTGGAGGAGTGGCGCTATCTGCTAGAGGGTGCCGCTCATCCAGTCTTAATTTTTACAGATCATAAGAACCTGGAGTATTTGAGGTCTGCAAAAAGGTTTAAGCCACGCCAAGCCAGGTGGGCCCTCTTTTTCTCCAGGTTCTCTTTTCATGTCACCTATCGCCCTGGCTCCAAAATACCAAGCCTGATGCCCTATCCAGGATGTTTCATAAGCCATAAGAGGTTTCCCCTCCGGACACCATTCTGTCCCCGGGGAATTTTCTTTTGCTTCAGGGAGATCTGCTTTCCCGGATTAGGCAGGCTTCCGCAGAATTGGGGTCTTCCATTAGGCCAGAACTCCAAGTTAAGGATGGGTTATCATGGCACGAGAATAGGATTTTTATACCTGAAGAACTACGAGTTTCAGTACTAGAACTCTGTCATGACCATGCTTTAGCTGGGCATTTTGGAGTGGCTAAGACTACTGATCTGGTACAGCGTACCTTTTGGTGGCCTCAGTTACGTGATGATTGTAGGAGATTTGTTGAATCCTGTACCACCTGTATCAGAAACAAGGGGCACAGGACCAAGGCATGGGGCTTGCTAAAGCCATTACCTGTCCCAGATAGGCCTTGGAAGATGCTTTCTATAGATTTTATTGTGGAATTACCTCCGGCTGGGGGGTTCACCTCAATTTTTGTCATAGTAGACCGGTTGTCGAAGATGGCCCACTTTGTCCCAATGAAGGGCACTCCCTCAGCTACAGAATCGGCACAGGCATTCATTAGAGAAGTCATCAGGCTCCATGGGGTACCAGTTAATATCGTTTCAGATCGGGGGGTACAGTTTACCTCCCGATTCTGGAGGTCTCTATGCAAAACATTGAAGATTGAACTCTCATTTTCATCTGCTTACCACCCCCAGACTAATTGGCAAACAGAGAGAACAAACCAGACTCTTGAACAATATTTACGCTGTTTTTCTTCATTTGCCCAGGATGATTGGATTTCTGTTCTTCCATTGGCTGAGTTTGCCTACAACAACTCTATTCATTCCGCTATCAAACAAACCCCATTTTTTGCAAAATATGGTTACCACCCTTCTTTTCTGCCTAATTCTCTTCCAGAGTGCACAGTACCCGCAGTTCAGGAGAGGTTGGACTTCTTCACTTCCAACAATCAAGTTTTGCAGGAGACCATGACTAGGACCCAGGAGTATAATAAAGCAACTTTTGATAAGAAGAGACGAGGTGAGCTGTTACTTACACCCGGGGACCAGGTATGGTTATCTACAGTAAATCTCAGGATGGCTTGCCCATCAAAGAAATTGGGTCCCAAGTTTCTTGGCCCATTTCCTGTTAAGCGAAGAATTAATGAGGTGGCATACGAACTTGAACTTCCGGATTCATTAAAAGTGCATCCAGTATTTCATGTGTCTCTACTCAAACCCTCTGTTTCTAACCCATTTCCAGGCCGAAGTACGGATCCTCCTGATCCAATTTTGGTGGATGGGGAGGAAGAATTCGAGGTGGAGGCTATCATGGACCATAGGAGAAGAGGCAACCAAAATAAATTTTTGATAAAATGGAGGGGGTTCGGCCCAGAAGAAAATTCTTGGGAACCCGAGGATAATATTCATGCTGAAAATCTTTTACAAACTTTTAAAAGAGCCCATCCGGAGAAATTCCTTCAAAGGGGCATTTGGAGGCTGCCCCTTGGGGGGGGGCAATGTCATGAAGATCCTGTCAATAATCAGCGATCCAGACGCAGGGGGACACAGCCGCGGGTTCCACTGCGCATGCGCGCGGGTTCACGGGTGCTGTCACGCACGGGCACGCGCGCGCGCACTCCCGCTAGTGCCAGGCGGGCTATTTAAACTGGCCTGTCACACTCCATCCCCGCTGTCTGCTCTACAGCGTTCCGTGTGCCTTAACCTGATCTGACCTGTGTACTCTGCTATCTGACCCGGCTTCCTGTTAGACCATCCTGCTATCCGCCTGCACCAGACCCTCTTGGCTTGCCTGACCATCCCTCTGTGTTGTCCCTGGTACCTCTGCTGATCGACCGATACCGACCTCTGGCTTGTTTGACCACCCCTCAGTCTGACACCTGTATCCAGCCTACTACCTGCTGCCTTGTTCCTGGTTCCAGTCCAGCATTCCAGTCTACTACCTGCTGCCTTGTTCCTGGTTCCAGTCCAGCATTCCAGTCTACTACCTGCTGCCTTGTTCCTGGTTCCAGTCCAGCGTTCCAGTCTACTACCTGCTGCCTTGTTCCTGGTTCCAGTCCAGCGTTTCAGTCTACTACCTGCTGCCTTGTTCCAGGTTCCAGTCCAGTGTTCCAGGCTACGACCTGCTGCTTGTTCCAGGTTCCAGTCCAGCATTCCAGTCTACTACCTGCTGCCTTCTTCCTGGTTCCAGTCCAGCATTCCAGTCTACTACCTGCTGCCTTGTTCCTGGTTCCAGTCCAGCGTTCCAGTCTACTACCTGCTGCCTTGTTCCTGGTTCCAGTCCAGCGTTCCAGTCTCCTACCTGCTGCCTTGTTCCAGGTTCCAGTCCAGTGTTCCAGGCTACGACCTGCTGCTTGTTCCAGGTTCCAGTCCAGCGTTCCAGGCTACTACCTGCTGCTTGTTCCAGGTTCCAGTCCAGCGTTCCAGGCTACTACCTGCTGCTTTGTTCCTGATTCCAGTCCTGCTTACTTACCTGCTTACTTACCCGCTTCCTTATCTGCTGTGGCTCCGGGTCCTCTCTGTGATCCAGCTTCCTCTTCAGCTTCTGGACCCAGAGGGTGTCACCACTCCTGAACTTCCGGTGACTGTCGGTCCTGCCAGGCACCCATACCACTCCTCACTCCTGGCCTTCTGTCTCCATTCCAGAGGAACAGGAGTGGGAGCTGTAAGGGAGGTCCTTCTCTGCACTCCGGGCTCACAACCTACCAGGTACGTGACAAAACTACTCGCGGCTATTGCATTGCCGACAATACACATAGAAGTTCATTGATAAAAACAGCATGGGAATTCCCCACAGGGGAATCCTGAACCAAAATGTAAAAAAAAAAATACGTGGGGGTTCCCCTAAATTCCATACCAGGCCCTTCAGGTCTGGTATGGATATTAAGGGGAACCCCGGCCAAAATAAAAAAAAATTACTTGGGGGTCCCCCTAAATTCCATACCAGACCCTTCAGGTCTGGTATGGATTTTAAGGGGAACCCTGCACCAGAAAAAAAAAAAAAGGCGTGGGGTCCCCCTAAAAATCCATACAAGATCCTTATCCGAGCACGCAACCTGGCAGGCCGCAGGAAAAGAGGGGGGGGACGAGAGTGCGCCCTCCCCTCCTTAACCGTACCAGGCCACATGCCCTCAACATTGGGAGGGTGCTTTGGGGTAGCCCCCCAAAACACCTTGTCGGTGGTTGTGGGGGTCTGCAAGCGGGGGGCTTATCGGAATCTGGAAGCCCCCTTTAACAAGGGGACCCCCAGATCCCGGCCCCCCCTGTGTGAAATGGTAAGGGGGTACTTACCCCTACCATTTCACTAAAAAACTGTCAAAAATATTAAAAATGACAAGAGACAGTTTTTGACAATTCCTTTATTTAAATGTTTCTTCTTTCTTTTATCTTCCTTCATCTTCTTCTTCTGGTTCTTCTGGTTCTTCCTCCGGCGTCCTCGTCCAGCATCTCCTGTCATCTCCCCTACACAGTCCCACCCCCCTTCATTTAGAACACGTACTAGCATACACTTAACCCCTTCACCGCCCCCTAGTGGTTAACCCCTTCACTGCCAGTGACATTTTTACAGTAATCAATGCAATTTGATAGCACTAATCACTGTAAAAATGCCAATGGTCCCAAAACTGTGTCAAAATTGTCCAACGTGTCCACCATAATGTCGCAGCCCCAATAAAAATCGCAGATTGCCGTCATTACTAGTAAAAAAAATAGTAAAAAAGCCATAAAACTATCCCCTATATTGTAGACACTATAACTTTTGCGCAAACCAATCAATAAACGCTTATTGCAATTTTTTTTAACTAAAAATATGTAGAAGAATAAATATCGGCCTAAACAGAGGAAAAAAAAAATTGTATATATTTTTTGAGGATATTTATTATAAATTAAAAAGTAAAAAATAGTGTTTTTTTTCAAAATTGTACCTCTTTTTTTGTTTATAGCGCAAAAAATGAAAACCGCAGAGGTGATCAAATACCACAAAAAGTGCTCTGGTCTTTGACCAGCCAAATGGTCTGGCGCTGAAGTGGTTAACCAGAGGATTTGGCTGGCTAAAGACCAGAGCACTTTTTGCGATTCGGCACTGCGTCGCTTTAACTGACAATTGCGCGGTCGTGTGACGTGGCTCTCAAACAAAATTGACATCCTTTTTTTCCCTCAAATAGAGCTTTCTTTTGGTGGTATTTGATCACCTCTGCGGTTTTTATTTTTTGCGCTATAAACAAAATAAAAGCGACAATTTTGAAAAAAACTCATTATTTTTTACTTTTTGCTATAATAAATATCCCCCAAAAATATATAAAAAAAACATTTTTTTCCTCACTTTAGGCCGATCGTATTCTTCTACATATTTTTGGTAAAAAAAAAATCGCAATAAGCGTTTATTGATTGGTTTGCGCAAAAGTTATAGCGTTTACAAAATAGGGGATAGTTTTATGGCATTTTTATCAATATTTTTTTTTTACTAGTTTCGGCGGTGATCAGCGATTTTTATTGTGACTGCGATGTTATGGCGGACATGTCAGACATTTTTGGGACCATTGTCATTTATACAGCAATCAGTGCTATAAAAATGCACTGATTCCTGTGTAAATGACACTGGCAGTGAATGGGGTTAACCACTAGGGGGCGGGGAGGGGTTAAGTCAGTACTAGGGAGTGTTTTCTAACTGTAAGGGGGTTGGGCTGTGTTTGTCAGTACACTGATCTCTGCTCCGATGACAGGGAGCAGAGATCGAGTGAAACTGTTACTAGCCAGAACGGGGAGATGCTGTTTACATCAGCATCTCCCCGTTCCTGCTGTCCGTGAGACGATCGTAGGTATGCCCGCGGTGATCGAGTCCGCGGGACCCACGACCCGACTCATGGAGCTCCCGGCCGGCGCACGCACGCACGCAATGACACGGCGGGAAATTCAAATGGACGTATATATATACGCCCATTTTCCCAGCCGTGCCATTGTGCCGACGTACATAGTCGTGCGCCGGTCCTTAAGTGGTTAAACAAAGACCCCAACAGGTCTAATGGAACTTTGGTATACAGATCCTTTATGACAGTTCACATTCCACTCTCCTCTCTTCTCCTTATAGCATGAACCCAGGGATGTGGTATATGGCTCAGTAATCGGGGATAAATATCCGCTATACTGGATTAGATCTCCTCCATTCACAGGCCATACAAGACAAATAAGAACTCCATAGTGTAGTCATTTCACAGAAGAAATGGTTTTAATAAAACTTAATACGTTATAGCTAGGTTAATTGGAAGCAGTATTGATACAATCCCTACATCCTGCCTCAGCTGTGATGTCACTGATTCCTCCTACGCATTACATCACTGGTCACGTGACTTTTTCAAGGATAGGGAGACAGGTGACAGACGTCGGACTTATAAAGCCCATAGGTTACTATGGAAACTTATAAATAGTATCCCTGGAATCTCGTGTCCTCACAGCCAGTGGTGGAATTGCAAAAAACAGCCCCCAGTGGTCAAAGACGAACATTACATCTCACAGATTTGTTTAAAACAGTGCAAAATATTAGGGTGAACCGCAATTCATTATAAGACATTTATAATCACAAAATCTCACTAAACTAAAAAACAACAAACAACGAAAAGCCAAAAAAGGAAACAAGACTAAAAAAATAAACAATGCAATGAAATTAAAAATAGAAAACATAAATAATTGTTGTGTAAAAGCTAATGAAATCTAGTGGGGAAATTGTCTTACTACACCCAATTTAGCCTAACCATTGATAGAGGTAAAAACAGCTCCATCTAGCATTAAAAAGACCTGAAATAAATATAAAATGCCAGAAAAAAAATGTGTAGGGACTAATGACATCTAGTGGGACAATTAAGTATAAACACCCAATTTAACCATTAATAAAGGTAAAAAACAGTGCCAGCTAGCTTTAAAAAATACCTGAAGTAAATATTAAAAAAAAACAATAGTTGGAAATGAAACAATTGAGGTCAAAGTCGATATTCATTCCTTGGGGATGGAACTAATTTAACTCATAGATCCATTTAGACTCACTTTTACTTAATTGGTTGATCCTATTGCTCCCTCTCCAATGGGGCTTACATTTTTCAATAACCCAGAATTTTAATACTGTAGATTCTTTTAATCGTGTGCAAAATGTCAAGGCACCATGTTTTGCTGAAGCTGTTATTAACCCCTTCCCGTCGACCGTACGCAGATGTGCGTACTCGGCTTTCGGGGGTTATACCGGGATGATGCCTGCAGCTGCAGGCATCATCCCGGTACCATTGTTTCGAGCCGGCTCTCCGTATATAACAACCAATGCGGCTAAAAGCCCCCCCTCCTCCCTGCCTCCCGCCGCTCTTACCGGGCCTCCCGTGCGATCGGGAGGCCCAGTGTCCAATCAGCTGCCTCCGGCGGCTGTGGGTGAGCTGGAATGAAGCTGTGGGCGGCTTCGTTCCAGCCTTCTCAATGTTAATGCAGACGCGACGTCATGACGTCACTTCCCATTTACTCGGCTGCCAATGGCGCCGAATTTTAAAAAATACACAGTATTCAGAATCGCCGTTTTCAGCGATCTGAATACTTTGAAGTGCAGAGGAGGGATCGGGGGTTATTGACATTTTCTACTTTTTGTTATAAAAAAATCCAATAAACTCAATTTTAGTCATACATTTAGGCCAAAATGTATTCGGCCACATGTCTTTGGTAAAAATGTCAATAAGCGTATATTTATTGGTTTGCCCAAAAGTTATAGCGTCTACAAACTAGGGTACATTTTCTGGAATTTACACAGCTTTTAGTTTATGACTGCCTATGTCATTTCTTGAGGTGCTAAAATGGCAGGGCAGTACAAACCCCCCCAAATGACCCCATTTTGGAAAGTAGACACCCCAAGGAAATTGCTAAGAGGCATGTTGAGCCCATTGAATATTAATTTTTTTGTCCCAAGTGATTGAATAATGACAAAAAAAAAAAAAATTACAAAAAGTTGTCATTAAATGATATATTGCTCACACAGGCCATGGGCATATGTGGAATTGCACCCCAAAATACATTTAGCTGCTTCTCCTGAGTACGGGGATACCACATGTGTGGGACTTTTTGGGAGCCTAGCCGCATACAGGGCCCCGAAATCCAATCACCGCCTTCAGGATTTCTAAGGGTGTAAATTTTTGATTTCACTCCTCACTACCTATCACAGTTTCGGAGGCCATGGAATGCCCAGGTGGCACAAAACCCCCCAAATGACCCCATTTTGGAAAGTAGACACCCCAAGCTATTTGCTGAGAGGTATGGTGAGTATTTTGCAGCTCTCATTTGTTTTTGAAAATGAAGAAAGACAAGAAAAAAAATGTTTTTCTTTTTTCAGTTTTCAAAACTTTGTGACAAAAAGTGAGGTCTGCAAAATACTCACTATACCTCTCAGCAAATAGCTTGGGGTGTCTACTTTCCAAAATGGGGTCATTTGGGGGGGTTTTGTGCCACCTGGGCATTCCATGGCCTCCGAAACTGTGAAGAGTGAAATCAAAAATGTACGCCCTTAGAAAGCCTGAAGGCGGTGCTTGGTTTTCGGGGTCCCGTACACGGCTAGGCTCCCAAAAAGTCTCACACATGTGGTATCCCCGTACTCAGGAGAAGCAGCAGCATGTATTTTGGGGTGTAATTTCACATATTCCCATGGCATGTTTGAGCAATATATCATTTAGTGACAACTTTGTGCAAAAAAAAAAAAAAAATGTCTTTTTCCCGCAACTTGTGTCACAATATAAAATATTCCATGGACTCGACATGCCTCTCAGCAAATAGCTTGGGGTGTCTACTTTCCAAAATGGGGTCATTTGGGGGGGTTTGAACTGTCCTGGCATTTTATGCACAACATTTAGAAGCTTATGTCACACATCACCCACTCTTCTAACCACTTGAAGACAAAGCCCTTTCCTGGTGCCTCCATGGCAGCATACTAGTGATAGAGCTCCGCCTCGACTCCTCCCTCAGGACCAGTGAATAGCATAAATTAAAGACGTAGTCCCTCCCCCAACATTCTCCTTTTTTTCCTCATACCTCTTGTGCTGGTGCAAAGTAGCAGTATGTCCATACCTCTGCAGTCGGCAGCGTCCGCCGGGTTTAGCCTTTCCCGTGCGCAGTCCCTGTTCTTGGGCCGCTCACAGCGCTGATAAGACTGGGAACCCCTCTGTGGATCTGTTGGGGTCTTCTTGCAGAGTTTCCTCACAGGAACGCAGTCTGCCACCATATCCTATGATGAAGGCAAAAGGAGTCGCAAAAGGATCAGCTCCCATCCTTTCAGGCTTGTGATTTTTCATTTTTTTCCATTTCTCATTTAAAAACAAAAAGAAAAGGAAGATGCATATGTCTTTCCCTCCCCTCTTCCCTTTTTCTGTCCTCCCCTTTCTTCCCTTAATGAAAAGAGATTATACACTGAAGAGGGTGCAAGAAGTTCCTTTTGTTTAGATACCTGTTATGTTTCTGTCATGCTGTGGCCTTTAGGATCGACATCCGTCGCCCTGCTGCTGTGGGGGGCCTTGTGTTCTGTTTTCCCTTCGGCAGCGCGGTCCGGCGTCCCCTCCGCCGTACTGCGCATGCGCGATCCGGGGAACTTACAGCCGTCATTGGTCAGGTGTTTTCTCTCGGCTTTACGTCCTCGGCTCTACTGCGCATGCGCGGGCGCATGTGCGGTCTCTCGGCGCTCCGGCGGCCATCTTGGTCTCTGGAAAAAGGGCCAGTTTTGCCCTTTTCTTTCAAAAAATTAAAAAAAAAAAAAAAACGAAAAGAGAGAGAGACTGGGGGTTTATGGGACTGCCCCACCCACCCCTAGGGTATTTAAGGTCAGCTTTGAGAGCTATCAGTCAGAGTCGCCTCAGCTGTGCCCTGCTAGGTTTCTCTAAAGGCTGCTCTGTGGTAAGTATTTAAAAAAAAAAAAAAAAACAACAAAAAAAAAAAAAACTTCTTTTTCTTTCCTTACCTTTTCTTGCTATTTTCCGCAGCTGATCCTTATGCCCAACTCCGCAATGAGCCATTCATCTCGCAACAAAGATCCTCACACTTCCGTTAGGTATGGGACCACCTATACGTGAGTATAAAAAAAAAAAAAAAAAAGTGCGCTCACTGGCCTGACATGATTTTTTCTTAAAATCATAGCCCTGCCCACTCCAAGAGGACCGAAAAATCCCCAAGGCACCGCGATGACGACAGCCCAAGTCGCAGATCTCGTTCTTCACGCCACCGATCCCGCTCATCAAGACGTGAGTCCCATTCTTCGCGACATAGATCAAGATCCAGAAGACGGGACCGGTCCTCCTCTCCTAGATCCTACAAAAAGAAGAAGTGCTGGACCTGTGGGGCTAGTCCGCTACCAAATAAAGTAGTCTGCAAGGATTGTTTCGCGGACTATGCGTCCAGCCGCGAGTTAGAAAACCAACAGGTGGTGGACCTGCTCAAAAGAACTATGAAGGACTCCTTCTCTGAGCTTGCGGCCTTGGTTCCTGCCCAGCCAGTCCCGCAGACGTCCCAGGCGCAGGATGTTGAGCTTGTTCTTCCTGGTCCCTCCGCAGCCAGTACGCCTCTACCTCCATCAGGCCGACTGGCCAGAGATTCCCCACCTGAAGACCTTTCGGGCGATTCGTCAGATGAGTCAGATCCTTCCGGCTTCAGCCATTCATTGGTAAAGCCATTCATCCAGGCAGTAAGAGCCGCAATAGCTTGGGAGGATACTGAAGAACCTCCCCAGGAAGCAAAAAGCTACTTCCCATTCCTCAAAAGGAAACAGGCTTTCTTCCCTTTGATGGGAGAAATTACACAAATCATTCAAAACGAATGGTCAAGAACTGATAAAAAACTGTCATTGGGCCGTTTCAATAAATTGTATCCCCTACCGGAGTCGGGAACACAGTCACTGAACTCCATGCCAGTGGTAGACGCATCAGTGGTGCGACTCGCAAAGAATATTACCCTGCCTATGGAAGATTCCGCTTCTTTCAAGGATCCTCTTGACAGAAGAATCGATCTAGATCTCAAGAGGAGCTATTTAGCTGCAGGAGCGGCATGTAAGCCAGCGATCGCCCTCACCTCCGTATCTAATGCCATTAGAGCTTGGACGGATAACATTGAAACAGCTCTACGCCAGGATGTCCCCAAGGAAGACATAATTAAAGTTCTGGAAGAAATTAGATTGTCAGCAGACTTTGTTGGAGTAGCAGCTATTGACACGATTAGGTGTTCAGCAAGATCTATGCTGCACTCAGTAATGGCAAAAAGGGCCTTGTGGTTAAAACCATGGACGGCGGATTTGGCGTCCAAACAAAATTGGTGCAAAATCCCGTTCGACGGGAAGGCATTATTCAGAGACAAAATGGATAAAGCCATATCTAGGCTGTCAGGAGGAAAGTCAGGTATGCTCCCCCAAGACAGAAGGATGCGAAGATCCAGAGGGGGTTCTTCCAGGTTCCGCCAGTCAAACCCTAGAGATTTCAGACAAGCAAGGCAGTTCAGAGACGGCAGAAGACCCTGGAGGGGCACTCAGGCATCTTTCTTGGGCAGAAAGTCGAAGGCCCCTCAGACTCCACATGAGCAGAAGCAGTCCTTTTGACGCCAGATTAGCCCAGACACTCCCGGTGGGAGCCAGACTAAAATTCTTTCTTCCAGTCTGGGCCAGCAAATGCCAGGATCCCTGGGTTCTCTCAACAATCCAATGGGGACACTTTTGGAGTTTCACTCATCCTCCACCTCAAAATTCGTTCACACGAACGGAAATTCCATCCTCTCTGCTGAAGGCTCAAGCCCTAAGACAATTCGTATCGTCACTCCAACTTCAGGGAGCAGCTGTGCCGGTTCCTTTGGCGGAGCGCTTCGCAGGCTTCTATTCCACTCTATTTCTGGTTCCAAAGAGAACGGGTGGATGGAGGCCTGTGATCGATCTAAAAAGACTCAACAGGCACATACACCCAGAAAGCTTCAAGATGGAGTCTCTACAAACAATTATTCAGGCAGTACATCCAACAGATTGGATGATATCAATCGATCTGCAGGATGCGTACTTACACGTGCCAATTCTACCTGCCTTTCAGAAGTATCTCAGATTTGCAGTAGGTCGGATCCACCTGCAGTTCCAAGCCCTGCCCTTTGGGCTGTGCACCTCCCCCAGGGTGTTCATCAAAATTCTAATATCCGCTTTGGTTCCCCTGCGGGAGAGGGGTTTGAGGATATACCACTATTTGTACGACATCCTCCTCCTAGCAAGCAGTCCGGGTCAGTTGGTGTATCACCGAGACATCCTTCTCCAGTCTCTGAGAGAACTAGGATGGTTGATAAACTCAGAGAAGAGTCAGCTGGCACCTACACAGCGGAGGATCTATCTAGGTGCGATGTTCAACACCCGGGAGGGGACAGTGTCATTACCATCCCTGAAGATGAGGATTATTATCCAGAAGATGGTCAAAACCATTGCGAGCCGGTATCTAACGGCGTCGCAATGCCTGAGCCTCATTGGCACAATGTCTGCCTGTATACCGATGATTCCTTGGGCCCATTGGCATTTGAGGTATTTTCAGACGGGTTTCTTGGCGCAGTGGAAGAAACAGCAACTCGCTCAGACAATTCTGCTGACGGGAGCAATGCGCAGGAGCCTTCATTGGTGAACATTGCCGGAAAACCTCTCAAAACCTCGCTATCTGGGTTCCCTCTTCTGGATCACAGTTACGTCCAACGCAAGTGGACAGGGCTGGGGAGCCCATTGCGGGGATACCAGGATACAGGGGAGATGGTCCTGCTCCACCCAGGGAGTAGTATCCAACATACTGGAGATGAGAGCAGCATTCTTGGCACTAACTTCATTGGCTTCTCAGGTCAGGGGCCAGAGAGTACTTCTACGCCTGGACAACAGGGCAGCTGTCGCATACCTGCAGAGGCAGGGGGGCACTCGAAGCACATCACTCCTCAGGGAAGTGGAGCCAATTATGCTCTGGGCAGAGAAGAACATCCTAGACCTCAGGGCGATGTATCTCCCGGGAAGGTTGAACACGGAAGCAGACACGTTGTCGAGGAAATTCTTGAACAACAACGAGTGGGCTCTTCATCCCCAGGTCTTCCATCAGATTGCCAGCCTCTGGGATCCCCCTCAAGTAGACCTATTTGCCACCCCGGGGAATACAAAACTGACCAGGTTCTTCTCTCGCCTTCCGTATACGCAAGCGGAGGAAGTAGATGCCCTGTCATGCCCCTGGAGGTTCACCACCGCATATGCCTTCCCTCCCCGGCCATTAATATTCAAGTTCCTCCTGAGACTTCTCAGAGAAACAGTCCAGGTACTGGCAGTACTCCCATATTGGCCGAAGAGACCTTGGTTTCCTCTAGCTATGCGTCTCAGTGTGAGCTCTCCAATCAGGATCCATCCTTTCCCTCAACTTCTGACGCAGGGCAGTTTAATTCATCCAGACCCTCAGAAGCTGAACCTTCGAATCTGGAGGTTGAGAGGCGAAGGTTCGAGTCCCTAGGATGCTCCCCAGGGGTCATAACAACCCTCCTGGGAGCCAGGAAACCAGCAACCAATGCTATATATTCTAGAATATGGGACAAGTTCTTGTCATTTGCTGCCTCAAATGAGTTTAATCCAATCTCTCCTTCTACATCAGGTGTTCTCGGCTTCCTCCAATCAGGACTTGATCTGGGTCTTGGCCTAAGTTCTCTCAAAGTACAAGTAGCAGCAATTTCTGCTGCAACAAATAAAAGATGGGCGGAAGAGCCCTTAGTAGTCACTTTCCTCAGAGGAGTCCTGAAGATCCGGCCACCTGCCAGACGGTCTTTTCCCAAGTGGGATTTATCCCTGGTCCTTGAAGTCCTCTCTGACCATCCATTTACCCCAGTGGAACAACTGACAATATGGAACATAACACTGAAAACGTTTTTTCTGTTAGCCATTACATCTGGTAGAAGGATCTCAGAACTCCACTCGTTGGGAATAGGTGATGACCACATCTCTTTTTATCACGATAGAGTAGAACTTCGTCCCCTTCGGGGGTTCACACCTAAGGTCACTACTCCAAGCCACCTTTTGGAGCCCTGGGCACTACCGGTATTTGCTGAAGCAGATTCAGGATCATGTCAGGAGCTGGACATATCCAGAGTGCTCAGAGCCTACCTAGAGGCCACTAGATCCTTCAGGAACTCGGAAAGACTCTTCATTGTTCCATTCGGCAAATACAGGGGCAAAGAAGCTTCCATCAGAACTCTGGCATCTTGGGTGGTAAAGCTAATCCAGAAGGCCTACAGGATAAAGAATATGGAACCTCCATCCCGAGTGAGTGCTCATTCCACAAGGGCAGTCTCAACCTCCTGGGCAGCAAGGGCTAACGTGTCATTAGAGACGGTGTGCAGGGCCGCCACCTGGTCTTCTCGCAATACTTTCCTCAGACACTACCGTATCGACCCAGGAGCTCTCACAACGGTTGAGTTCGGGAGAAGGGCAGTTCAGGCTGCGATGTCTCATTCTAATTAAACATTTATTGTTAAGCATTATCCCACCCGTGTCAGCTAGTTATTTATCACTAGTATGCTGCCATGGAGGCACCAGGAAAACGGAAAATTGTATCATACTTACCGTAATTTTCCTTTCCTGGTGCCTATCCATGGCAGCATACGCTCCCACCCTCGGTATTCTATTTTACGGAGAATGTTGGGGGAGGGACTACGTCTTTAATTTATGCTATTCACTGGTCCTGAGGGAGGAGTCGAGGCGGAGCTCTATCACTAGTATGCTGCCATGGATAGGCACCAGGAAAGGAAAATTACGGTAAGTATGATACAATTTTCCGTTTTCTGACACTTTTTGATTACATGAAAAAATAATTTTTTTTTGCAAGAAAATTACTTTAAACCCCCAAACATTATATATTTTTTTAAAGCAAATGCCCTACAGATTAAAATGGTGGGTGTTTCATTTTTTTTTTTCATACAGTATTTGCGCAGCGATTTTTCAAACGCATTTTTTGGGGAAAAAACACACTTTTTTAAATTTTAATGCACTAAAACACACTATATTGCCCAAATGTTTGATGAAATAAAAAAGATGATCTTAGGCTGAGTACATGGATACCAAACAAGACATGCTTTAAAATTGCACACAAACGTGCAGTGGCAACAAAATAAATACATTTTTAAAAGCCTTTAAAAGCCTTTACAGGTTACCACTTTAGATTTACAGAGGAGGTCTACTGCAAAAATTACTGCCCTCGATCTGACCTTTTTTTTTTTTTTTTTTTCCTTTATTATTTTTTTGCTTTTTTATCTTATTTTTAAACTGTTCCTTTCATTTTTTTTTTTAATCATTTTTATTGTTATCCCAGGGAATGTAAATATCCCCTATGATAGCAATAGGTAGTGACAGGTACTCTTTTTTGAAAAAATTGGGGTCTATTAGACCCTAGATCTCTCCTGTGCCCTCAAAGCATCTGACCACACCAAGATCGGTGTGATAAAATGCTTTCCCAATTTCCCAATGGCGCTGTTTACATCCGGCGAAATCTAAGTCATGAAATGCTCATAGCTTCCGGTTTCTTAGGCCATAAAGATGATTGGAGCCACTCTGGTCTCTGATCAGCTCTATGGTCAGCTGGCTGAATCACCGGCTGCATTCTCAGGTTCCTTGTTGAGACAGGAGAGCCAGAGAAAAACACGGAAGACGGTGGGGGGCATTCCCTCCCACTGCTTGTAAAAGCAATCTAGAGGCTAATTAGCCACTAGGATTGCTTTTACATGAAAGCCGACCGCTGGCTGAAAAGAATGATACCAAGATGATACCTAAACCTGCAGGCATCATTCTGGTATAACCACTCAAAGTCGTGAATGGCGTACCTGAAGACAAAAAAATGGTTAACAATAAAACACAGTAAACGGTAAAGTATAAAAAATTGCATACCTGAAAAACAAACATGATAAAACATAATAACAATAAAACATTGCAGAATAGAATACAGTAAAAAAGAGCAGAACAATAAAGAGAGAATAGAGAGAGAGAGAACAATAAAACGACAACTATTTTTTTTTATTTTATATTTTTGTATGTGTTTTTTTTTTTTTTTTACACTGTTTTTGTAACTAACTTTTATAACGGTAACCGGTTCCAGGTTCGGGTCTCTCAAAATGCGATGGCATCTTGGGAGACCCTGTGAAAGTGTGTCCTAGTCTGTGCAATGCTGTACCCTACGCTAATACTCAACTAGTGAATGGTAGCGTTCAAAACATTCACCAATGCAAAGACCAGGATTGTCAGGACAGGAGGGACAATAATAGTGGGTGTCACGCCTATATCCACGCTTGCTGCAGACACAACATCTTTTTTGGGGGGTTCGTTGGGTAGGGGTACTCGGGAGGACATAAAGAAAATGCCTCTCATGCAGCCGACTGCATTTGGTTGGGGATGTGAATGGGGGAAGTACGGGCGCTGCAGAAGTGGTGGGTTCCCAATTAGGATTGGCGAATGCAGCAGGAAGGGCATTATGGGCACGACGGGCCTGTGTTTGTCTTCTTCTTGGTGGCAGCGGGACACTACTTGTGCTTGCCACCTCACCAGCTTGAACTGCACTTATGGGACTCGCCACGTCACCACTTGGGTTGCCACATCATCCCTTTAATCCAGGACACATATTAATTGCACAGGATCTGAGGCTGATTTAATGCAGATAAGGCACCGAGTGAGTTTGATTACCACCTTAATCAGTCACAGAACCTGTGTAATTAATATGTGTCCTGGATTAAAGGGATGATGTGGCAACCTTAGTCACCACGTGTTACTGCAGTGCTGGTTTGACTACGACCGGGGTGTACTAGACCGCTGGTGCTTGCCAGTTCACCAAAACGCTACCAAAAAAACTGTTAGTGATCGCAGGGATCAGGCCTGACTCTGCGAATGCTGCAGTTATGCGTTTAGTGTTTTGTGTCAGTGATCGATCGATACTGCACTTGGGTGGGCTGGGCTGGGCCGGGCGGAGGGGCAAAACGCAGGTGCTAGCAGGTATCTGGGCTGATCCCGCTAACACTGCGTTTTTGGGAACCCTAAACTGCTGGGGACGCTAGTATAGATCTGATCGGATCAGATATTGATCCGATCAGATACTATACCACTAAGGGAGGCGTATGCTGCGTGCGTGGGTGTTAGCGGTACTGGCGCTAATCTGACGCTGCCTGGGGCGATGCATATCACCGCCGGGCGATCAGGGGGCTAAACCTTTATTTGGTAATAAACGGCGGGTGCCCTGACACTATAAAAAATAAACAAACTAACCAGCGTCACCCGTAACGGTTATACGGTGATCAATGGTGAAAGGGTTAACTAGGGGGCAATCAAGGGGTTAAAACATTTATTAAAACATTTATTAGGTAGTATATGGGGGTCCCTGACGCTATAAAACGCTGACGGTAAACCTAAATATTTACCTCCCTAACTAGCGTCACCAGTGACACTAATACAGCGATCAGAAAAATGATTGCTTAGTGACACTGGTGACAGGGGGTGATCAAGGGGTTAAAACTTTATTAGGGGGGGTTAGGGGGGTACCCTAGACCTACAGGGGGCTAACAGTAACTGCCCTACCACACTAACTGTCACAAACTGACACCATGCAGTAATCAGAAAAAAAAATAAAATACTGCTTGGTGTCAGTGTGACGGGGGGGGGGAGGGGTGATTAGGGGGGGATCGGGGGGTAAAGGGGGGTGTATTGTGTGCCTGGCATGTTCTACTGTGATGTGTGTAGTGTTGTGCACTCACTTGGATGTCTTCTCTCCTCGGCGCCGGAACGGAAACTGCTGAGCCGAGAAGAGATGACATCACATCCCCTGCCTGTGTGTACTACACACAGGCAGGGGAGGATTCTCATTGGCTGGGAGCGATCGCGAGGGGGGGGCCACGATCGGATGGCCTCCCTCTCATCATGGAACGCTCCCAGACCAACGGCGACCGCCTCAGGCATCGGACCCCCCGTCCGCGGGAAGGCAATCAAGTACCAGGTACATGATTTTGCCTGCCCGTGCCATTCTGCTGACGTAAATCAGTGTGAGGCGGTCATCAAGTGGTTAAAGGCATATTTTTTTCAATGTCATTTTTTTAAATTCCTTTTTTTTTTTTTTTTAATTGCATTTTAGTGTAAATAATGAGATTTGAGGTCTTTTTGACCCCCAGATCTCATATTTAAGAGGACCTGTCATGCTTTTTTCTATTACAAGGAATATTTACATTCCTTGTAATAGGAATAAAAGTGACACATTTTTTTTTTAAAACAGTGTAAAAATAAATAAAATAATGTAAAATAAATAATAAAAATGAAAAAAAAAATTTGAAAACCCCCCGTCCCGACGAGCTCGCGCGCAGAAGCGAATGCATACGCGAGTCGCACTCGCATATGAAAACGGTGGTCAAACCACACTTATGAGGTATCGCCACGACCAGTAGAGCGAAAGCAATAATTCTAGCCCTAGGCCTCCTTTGTAACGCAAAACATGCAACCTGTAGAATTTTTTAAACGTCGACTATGGAGATTTTTGAGGGTAAAAGTTTGACGCCATTCCACGAGCGGGCGCAATTTTGAAGCATGACATGTTGGGTATCAATTTACTTGGCGTAACATTATATTTCACAATATAAAAAAAAATTGGGCTAACTTTACTGTTGTCTTATTTTTTTTATTCAAAAAAGTGAATTTTTTCCAAAAAAAGTGCGCTTATAAGACTGCTGCGCAAATAGGGTGAAAAAAAAAGTATTGCCACAACCGCCATTTTATTCTCTAGGGTGTTAGAAAAAAAAACATATATATATAATGTTTGGGGGTTCTAAGTAATTTTCTAGCAAAAAAACCTAAACGAGGCTGGTCCTTAAGTGGTTAAAAAAGAAAAAAGTGTCCCACAATGTCCACCGATCTTCAATCACACCGCCTGATGGACCCGAAAAAAAACAGAAAAAAACTAAAAAGCTCCTCCTCCCGGTGACTGCTGTCTCTTGGCTGCGACAGCTGTTATATAGGCAAGGGTGGGGCCACCTGGTGATGGAACCGAGTGACCCCGCCCCCTTCTGACATCATGTGACGTCAGAGGGGCGGGGTCATCCGATTAAATCAGCGGGTGGCCCAGACCTTGCCTATATAACTGCTGTCACAGCCAAGAGACAGCAGTCACCGATTCCGATTTATTCTTTTTTATAAAGGAATTGTCAAAAACTGTGTATTGTGGTTTTTACTTTTTTGACACTTTTTGGTGAATGGGTAGGGGTACAATGTACCTCATACCTATCCACATAGAGGGGTGGGATCTGGGGGCCCTCTTGTTAAAGGGGGCTTCCAGATTCTGATAAGCCCCCTGCATGAATACCCCCGACAACCAATGGTCAGGGTTGTCAGGAAGAGGCTCTTGTCCCTAAAGCACCCTCCCCATGTTGAAGGCATGGTACAGTTCAGGATGGGAGGGACGCTAACTCGTCCCCCCTTTCCTGTCCTCCAGGCTGCATGCTCGGATAAGGGTCTGGTATGGATTTTGGGCAGGACCCCACACCTATTTCTTTCAATGATTTTTAACTATATTGCCGGGATCTGACAATACATTACGACAGCAAGCAATTTTAAATGACATTGTTTCTTTAGAAATGTCATTATTGCTGCGGTACTGTTCTACACGTCCTACAGATGCACAACTTTACAGGCAGACTAAGGTGACCCCAGGCACAATATTTAAAGGAATATTTAATTTTTTATTGTTTCACTTTAAGCATTTTTAAAAACATTTTTTTGCATTGATACATGTCCCCTGGGTTAGGATCCGGGTTCCCAAACACTTTTTATGACAATAACTTACATATTATCCTTTAAAATTAACACTTTTGATTTTTCATGTTCTTGTTCCATAGACTTTAATAGGGTTTGCATGTTTTACCTGTTAATATGTTCTGGTGGAAACCGAACCGGGGGATGTTCGGCCAATCCCTACTTTAAACCTATTGATCGTAACAGCTATATCCCAGTGGATAGTTCTCATAATGATCCTTGGCATATAAACATACCAAAAGGGCAACTCATTAGACTTTGGAGAAATTGTACTAAAGAAGATTTTAATGAGCAGGCCAAATTTATTGGGAAAAGATTTGATTTGTGCAGAAGAAGATATGATTAAACCTTCATTAATGAGATTATTGAAGAAGTCTCTATAATGGAAAGAAATTATCTAATTGAAGATAAAACAAGAAATGATGAGACCTCACATGATCTACATGTGCAATACAAACGGGTTGAAAAATGATTTACAAAATTCTTGAGAGCGGATATACAATTACGTACAATTTTACCTGAACCGCCAAAATTCATGTACAGGAGAGCGCCAACATTACGGGATATTAGTTCCAAAAATGTCACAGACCCCCCAAGTTGCCCAGCAATTTAACTTTTTTTAACTACTTGCTTACTGGGCGTTAAACCCCCCTCCTGCCCAGACCAATTTTCAGCTTTCAGCGCTGATGCGCTTTGAATGACAATTGCGCGGTCATACAACACTGTACCCAAATGAAATTTTTATCATTTTTTCCCATAAATAGAGCTTTCTTTTGGTGGTATTTAATCACAGCTGGGATTTTTATTTTTTGCTAAACAAAAAAAAAAGAAAAATTTTGGAAAAAAAATCATGTTTAATAGTTTGTTATAAAATTTTGCAAACAGGTAATTTTTCTCCTTCATTGATATGTGCTAATGAGGCGGCACTGGTGGGCACTGATAGGCTGCACTGGTGGGCACTGATAGGCGGCACTGATAGGCACAGATAAGGTGGCACTGATGGGCACAGATAAGGCGGTACTGATGGGCACAAATAAGGCGGCACTGATGGCCACTGATAAGATGGCACTAGGGGCGTGGCCTGGCTCTGTTTGGTGATGGACGCTTAAGCCCTGAGCTCCTGTTCCGCGAGGTTCAGCTACCTGACTACAGACACCATCACCCGGACTAATTATGGAGAGCACACCCCAGAGCGCTTTGGTAACCAAGTCAAGGTCTCCCAGGAGCTAAGACACGCAGATAAACCATCAAATTCCGGAGATATTCCGGACGCGGCCCAGAGATGCCACATTAGAAACGCAGGCCTCATCCCGAGAACCACGCTCCTCGAGTAGAAGCACTCACTGAACCCGCAGCCAAAGTCCTCCCCCGCCAGACATGCACCAAACATCCGCACTGAGCATGGCCGACCTTCGCTCCATGGCAGCAGACATTAAAAACTCTAGCTCTCAGCAACAATTGCGGGCACCATTTCGGAGCTGCGCTCTGACATACAGGCCATATCCTTGAGGGTAGAGGAGACTGAGGAGACGCAAGCCTGCCACGATGCCTTACTTTGTCAGATGCAGCAAATCACGGAGTCACACACGGTTCACCTAGGAGAGATAAATCGACACATGGAGGACCTGGACAACCGCGGGAGATGCCGCAACCTACAGGTAAGAGGTCTCCCCGAATCCAAAGACTCCAACCAACTCTCCCGTGTGATTACTACCCTGTTTAATGATCTGTTGGAAAGGCCCCCTGACAAACAGATAGTTATGGAACGTATGCACAGAGCCCTACGACTGAGAGGTAGAGACACTGATCCCCCAGGGATGTGATCTGTTGCCTCACAGATTTCATCCTGAAAGAGGAGATCATGAGGAAAGCCAGGAGTCGAGTACGCTTTTCATACCTAGGGGCAGAGGTGAAAATTTTTCAAGACCTGTCCAACATAACACTACAGAGGAGGAGAGAGCTGAAACCTCTACTGGATGTACTGAGAGCAAAAGCAATTGTTTACCGCTGGAAGTTTCCCTTTTATTTGTCAGCAACTGCAAATGGGCACACAGTAAACCTCAGAGTACCTGAGGACCTAGAACACTTTTGTACCACCCTCAACATCCCACTAATTGAGCTGCCAGACTGGTACAGTGACTTCCGCCTCCCGCCGATGCGCAGAGCAACCTCCATGGACGACATCATTGAAGCAGGCAATTTCAGTATCAGTCGCCGACGCCGCGCCCATCCACCATCCTCTCCTCATCAGGCTGCAGGACTACTGAGGAATGGCAGCCCAACAGCCTCACCTGATCATCACTTGGCACGTCACTCATAAGGAGGTAACCCATCTTCTCCTTGACAGATGCCCCACAATGACACGGAACACAACCCCACTTCCCTCTTGCGGGCTATTTCCTGTGAACACGATAGCTAACGTCCTGACCCGACACTGCCTGAGAACCGTACCTGAGCAGACTGAAAACTATACTACCCCCAACCATCCTGGAACACCTGACAACCAAACCTACATGCACCTAGAGGTATCCCCTCATCCTCTAACCTTATGGCTCCCCGCCCTGTGACAATACCGGACTATTACCCATCGACACCAAACTCCCAACCATATCTGGAAGGGCGACATATCTATTGACTGGAAACCCTGGCGCACTCGGCACTACCTTCTCAGATCAGCGCAGGTCCCTTGACCCACGTTAAAGCCCAGATCTCATGCACTTGTTGGTGCTATACACCAAGGAACCCACCTTCCACCTATGCACGAGGCAGAGTAGTTACAAACTCCGAACCTGCCATAGAATGCCTGAACCACATATTATTATGTTTCTAAACCATGCATGGGAAATGCTCTCCCTTAACAGAAGGGACTGAGCTACTATTCAACTAACCCCTATTCAACTAACCCATACTTCCCTTCCAGCTCCTACTACCACCTCTAAGAACTTGGATTGGTTGAGCTGACAGCACCAAGGAATGCCAAGATGACCATTGCTTGAAGATAGGTATACTTGAGTGGGGGTGGTGTGGGACAGGCGCCTATTGTTAGGTGGGGTCAAGACACCCGATCTGGCTAATAGGGACAGCTCTTTCTCTTTACAACAAACTCTTGGTTTTCACAGCGCATATCTTAACATAGGGCCCACAGTTCAGACCTCTAAGGGAGACACAGGGCACCGCCGCAACCCTGTCCCCAAACAAAACAAAACAAAACAAAAAAAAAAATAATAAAAGTGATAAAAGACCACACTTACACACCAAACCATACATCTTTACCACTCTCACTGCCTGATCCTAACCGATTAATAAACTCTCGGTTCAAACCCACAGTGCCTCCCTCGGATTGGTCTGCCTAACGTTTGCAGTAAATGGTTGCAAGAGTAATTGTCACTGTTGACGGCTTCCCCTCTGTGTCATAATTTGTTAGCCTTTCTCCAGTTAGACTGGTTCATAATTTGTTATGTCTGGTTACTACTTCTAAAAGGGGACTACGTCCTCCGAGGGAACCTTGCCTTAGGCGGATCCCCTGCAATCAAAAAGATCAACGGCTCACTAGCTATATGGATCAGTAGATATGTTAATATGCTCAAGTTGATTAAGTTCAGCAGCTTATATTTGTTGATATACTGTTATTAGTTTTAATGATATGTATAATGGGAATTTCTCCACATACATTGGCTTAGTTCGGAGCCAACCAAACTAACTACCTGAACAACACAACACTCTGTTCGGAAATTTAGCGACAGACACTCATGCACGATGCCGCCGATGGGTGAATGCTCCCCCTACACCCTCCTTTCTTTGGCTACCTAACCCTTCTATAGGCCAACCAGACCTCGTTGGAACTCGAGATTGAATCCTTCTAGGAACCGTAGCCAACCACCCTCACACACAGTGGACTCTAAGAGCTCCACCTGACCCCTTCTGGAATTACACCTCCTGGGTAGGACCAGGAGTCCATACCCGCATCCAGTTGTTACACATCCCATGCCTACACCCCCCCAGAGACACGTACTTCTATTCCCTCCCCCACTTTTTTTTTTTTTTTTTTTAGCCTAGTGGCCGTCTCTTGCTTCCCTCTGGTGGGCGACCCCTCATCAGGTTAAACAAATCTTTAGGCACTATGGCTGTCCCTAACTCCTCAATGAGGAATGCCTCACTTAAAATAATCTCATTGAACATGAAGGGATTTAATATCCGCGAGAAACGCACCAAAATGTTAAACAGTATGCGAAGCATGAAAGCAGACATTGTATATCTGCAAGAGACACACTTCTGTTCATCTTCTATTCCTAAACTATCAAAAAGGGACTTCCCAATGTACTATTATGCAACCTTACCAAATTCCAAAACAAAAGGAGTCTCAATCCTCATATCCGAAAATGTCACTATTCAGATAACAGACACTCTCATTGATGATCATGGCAGATACATCTTCCTGAAGTTTCATTCTTTCGCTCAACTTTACAAACTACGAAGAATTCTTTCACTGGTAAAGAAAACACCCTTCACAATATTTGACCAGATCAAGAACACTTTCCAGGAGGTAGGTGTATGTGTGTCAAAGTCAACCATTAAGAGAAGACTTCACCAGAGTGAATACAGAGGGTTCACCACAAGATGTAAACCATTGGTGAGCCTCAAAACCGGGAAGGCCAGATTAGAGTTTGCCAAACAACATCTAAAAAAGCCTTCACAGTTCTGGAACAACATGCTATGGACAGATGAGACCAAGATCAACTTGAACCAGAGTGATGGGAAGAGAAGAGTATGGAGAAGGAAAGGAACTGCTCATGATCCAATACCATCCATACCACCTCATCAGTGAAACGTGGTGGTGGTAGTTTCATGGCATGGGCATGTATGGCTGCCAATGTAACTGGTTCTCTTGTATTTATTGATGATGTGACTGCTGTAAAAAGCAGCAGGATGAATTCTGAAGTGTTTCGGGCAATATTATCTGCTCATATTCAGCAAAATGCTTCAGAACTCATTGGACGGCGCTTCACAGTGCAGATGGACAATGACCCGAAGCATACTGCGAAAGCAACCAAAGAGTTTAAGGGAAAGAAGTGGAATGTTATGCAATGGCCAAGTCAATCACCTGACCTGAATCCAATTGAGCATGCATTTCACTTGCTGAAGACAAAACTGAAGGGAAAATGCCCCAAGAACAAGCAGGAACTGAAGACAGTTACAGTAGAGGCCTGGCAGAGCAACACAAGGGATGAAACCCAGCGTCTGGTGATGTCTATGCGTTCCAGACGTCAGGCTGTAATTGACTGCAAAGGATTTGCAACCAAGTATTAAAAAGTGAAAGTTTGATGGATGATTGTTAATCTGTCCCATTACTTTTGGTCCCTTAAAAAGTGGGAGGCACATATTCAAACTGTTGTAATTTCTACACCGTTCACCTGATTTGGATGTAAATACCCTCAAATTAAATCTGAAAGTCTGCAGTTAAAACACATCTTGTTTGATTCATTTCAAATCCATTGTGGTGGTGTATAGAGCCAAAAAGATTAGATCTGTGTCGATGTCCCAATATTTATGGACCTGACTAAGTGTGTCATACGAGGCAGAGTCATTTCCATGACGGCCAAACTTAAGAAAGATAGACAACAACGACTGTCAGACCTGTTCAAAACACTCAGGACATTGGAAGCACTCCACAAAAAGACGCTAGCACAACAAACTACCAGGAACTGACTGAGACACGTAAACTCATACAAGAAGAACTAGGCCGAACTATCAGGAAAAACTTTATGTTGTCACAAAAACTTTTTTCTGAATTCAGGAACAAAAGCAGACACCTATTAGCCCGAGCACTACATGCTAGAAAAGCCAAAACGACAGTACACAAGTTGCATTCCCCTATAGGTGATGTCTATACGAAAAATGACAACGTAGCTCACGAATTCGAGAAATTTTACTTGTCCCTACACCATATCAACAAGTCAAACTCATCAGTACCCTCTCCTGAGGCAAGGCACAATAAAATTACAGAATTCTTAGACAAATTCTGCCCCAAAGGCATCTCAGCTGATTCCACTGACACACTAGAAACCCCGATCACTCCATTTGAATGGAAAGAAGCAGTTAAAAAAATGAAACCTGGAAAAAGTTCCGGCCCGGATGGCCTATTGGCAACGTACTACAAAACATTTGCAGACACTCTATGTACTCCATACCTAAAAGCATTTAATTCCATCACTAACTCCAACCCACTCACTCCAGGAATGCTGGAAGCTCACATTACTGTAATTCCAAAGGCAGATAGAGACCCAACACAAGCTGCAAACTATAGGCCAATTTCGCTCCTTATCCAGACGGTGCTTCACCTCACCTTCCCAATTCAAATGCAGTAGGCCAGCTGCATGAGAGGCATTTTCCTTATGTCCTCCAGAGTACCCCTACCCAACGAGCCCCCCAAAGAAAATGTCATGTCTGCAGAAAGCGCGGATTTAGGCGTGACACCCGGTATTATTGTCCCTCCTGTCCTGGCAATCCTGGTCTTAGCATTGGTGAATGTTTTGAACGCTACCATACACTAGTTGAGTTTTAGCGTAGGGTACAGCATTGCACAGACTAGGACACACTTTCACAGGGTCTCCCAAGATGCCATCGCATTTTGAGAGACCCAAACCTGGAACCGTTACAGTTTTAAAAGTTACAGTTATAAAAAAAAAAAGTAAAAAAAAAAAACAAAGTTAAAAAAAAAAAATACACAAAAAAAATATAAAATAAAAAAACCAAAAATAGTTGTTGTTTTATTGTTCTCTCTCTCTCTATTTTCTCTCTATTGTTCTGCTCTTTTTTACTGTATTCTATTCTGCAATGTTTTATTGTTATGTTTTATCATGTTTGCTTTTCAGGTATGTAATTTTTTATAGTTTACTGTGTTTTAAACATTTTTTTGTTTTCAGGTACGCCATTCAGCTGCAGCGCGGATTTATTTATCTTGACAGCAACAGCATTTGCTCCCACGATACATAAAGCCGTGACTCCAGCGCTGTCGGAGGTGATTTCACCACCACAGTTACATACTTCAGCATATATGCCGAAGCGTGGGGGCAGAAGTGGGTGGAGGAGCGATTTGCTCATGCCTTTTGCGGGAGGATGCCCCCATGCTTCGGCATATATAAATGGTGCATGTATGCCCATCATTAGAAGTGGGTGGATGAAGGGAGGTATTCTAATGGTGGGCATACCCACCGATCAATATCTTTTTTTCGTTCAGCCCACAGGCTGCATGAAAAAAAAGTTTACAATATATGCCCAACAAGGACCAGCAACGTACTGGTATGTTGCTGGACTTTGAGTGGTTATACCAGAATGATGCCTGCAGGTTTAGGTATCATCTTGGTATCATTCTTTTCAGCCAGCGGTCGGCTTTCATGTAAAAGCAATCCTAGTGGCTAATTAGCCTCCAGACTGCTTTTACAAGCAGTGGGAGGAAATGCCCCCCCCCACCGTCTTCCATGTTTTTCTCTGGCTCTCCTGTCCCAACAGGGAACCTGAGAATGCAGCCGGTGATTCAGCCAGCTGACCATAGAGCTGATCAGAGACCAGAGTGGCTCCAAACATCTCTATGGCCTAAGAAACCGGAAGCTACAAGCATTTTATGACTTAGATTTCACCGGATGTAAACAGCGCCATTGGGAAATTGGGGAAGCATTTTATCACACCGATCTTGGTGTGGTCAGATGCTTTGAGGGCAGAGGAGAGATCTAGGGTCTAATAGACCCCAATTTTTTCAAAAAAGAGTACCTGTCACTACCTATTGCTAACATAGGGGATATTTACATTCCCTGAGATAACAATAAAAATGATTAAAAAAAATAAAAATGAAATGAACAGTTTAAAAATGAGATAAAACATCAAAAAATGAATAAAAAAAAAAAAAGAAAAAAAAAAGCACCCCTGTCCCCCCCTGCTCTCGCGCAAAGGCGAACGCTAGCGTCGTTCTGGCGTCAAATGTAAACAGCAATTGCACCATGCATGTGAGGTATCACCGCGAAGGTCAGATCGAGGGCAGTAATTTTAGCAGTAGACCTCCTCTGTAAATCTAAAGTGGTAACCTGTAAAGGCTTTTAAAGGCTTTTAAAAATGTATTTAGTTTGTCGCCACTGCACGCTTGTGCGCAACTTTAAAGCATGTCATGTTTGGTATCCATGTACTCGGCCTAAGATCATCTTTTTTATTTCATCAAACATTTGGGCAATATAGTGTGTTTTAGTGCATTAAAATTTTAAAAAGTGTGTTTTTTCCCCAAAAAATGCATTTGAAAAATCGCTGCGCAAATACTGTGTGAAAAAAAAATGAAACACCCACCATTTTAATCTGTAGGGCATTTGCTTTAAAAAAATATATAATGTTTGGGGGTTCAAAGTAATTTTCTTGCAAAAAAAAAATAATTTTTTCATGTAAACAAAAAGTGTCAGAAAGGGCTTTGTCTTCAAGTGGTTAGAAGAGTGGGTGATGTGTGACATAAGCTTCTAAATGTTGTGCATAAAATGCCAGGACAGTTCAAACCCCCCCAAATGACCCCATTTTGGAAAGTAGACACCCCAAGCTATTTGCTGAGAGGCATGTCGAGTCCATGGAATATTTTATATTGTGACACAAGTTGCGGGAAAAAGACAATTTTTTTTTTTTTTTTTGCACAAAGTTGTCACTAAATGATATATTGCTCAAACATGCAATGGGAATATGTGAAATTACACCCCAAAATACATTCTGCTGCTTCTCCTGAGTACGGGGATACCACATGTGTGAGACTTTTTGGGAGCCTAGCCGCGTACGGGACCCCGAAAACCAAGAACCGCCTTCAGGCTTTCTAAGGGCGTAAATTTTTGATTTCACTCTTCACTGCCTATCACAGTTTCGGAGGCCATGGAATGCCCAGATGGCACAAACCCCCCCAAATGACCCCATTTTGGAAAATAGACACCCAAAGCTATTTGCTGAGAGGTATAGTGAGTATTTTGCAGACCTCGCTTTTTGTCACAAACTTTTGAAAATTGAAAAAAGAAAAAAAAAATACGTTTTTCTTGTCTTTCTTCATTTTCAAAAACAAATGAGAGCTGCAAAACACTCACCATGCCTCTCAGCAAATAGCTTGGGGTGTCTACTTTCTAAAATTGGGTCATTTTGGGGCGGTTTTGTGCTATCTTGGCATTTTATGGCCTTCAAAACTGTGATGGGTAGTAAGGAGTGAAATCAAAAATTAACGCTCTTAGAAATCCTGAAGGCGGTGATTGGATTTCGGGGCCCCGTATGAAGCTAGGCTCCCAAAAAGTGCCACTCATGTGGTATCCCCGTACTCAGGAGAAGCAGCAGAATGTATTTTGGGGTGTAATTCCACATATGCCCATGGCATGTTTGAGCAATATATCATTTAGTGACAACTTTGTGCAAAAAAAAAAAAAAAATTGTCACTTTCCCGCAACTTGTGTCAAAATATTCCATGGACTCATCATGTCTCTCAGCAAATAGCTTGGGGTGTCTTCTTTCCAAAATGGGGTCATTTGGGGGGGGGGTTTGTGCCATCTGGGCATTTTATGGCCTTCAAAAATGTGATAAGTAGTGAGGAGTGAAATCACAACTTTACGCCCTTAGAAATCCTGAAGGCGGTGCTGGGTTTTCGGGGCCCCGTACGCGGCTAGGCTCCCAAAAAGTCCCACACATGTGGTATCCCCGTACTCAGAAGAATCAGCAGAATATATTTTGGGGTACAATTCCACATAAGCCCATGGCCTGTGTGAGCAATATATCATTTAGTGACAACTTTGTGCAAAAAAAAAAAAATTGTCACTTTCCCGCAACTTGTGTCAAAAAATAAAATATTCCATGGACTCAACATGCCTCTCAGCAAATAGCTTGGGGTGTCTACTTTCCAAAATGGGGTCATTTGGGGGGGTTTTGTGCCATCTTGGCATTTTATGGCCTTCAAAACTGTGATAGGTAGTGAGGAGTGAAATCAAAAATTTATGCCCTTAGAAATCCTGAAGGCGGTGCTTGGTTTTCGGGGCCCCGTACGTGGCTAGGCTCCCAAAAAGTCCCACACATGTGGTATCCCCATACTCAGGAGAAGCAGCTGAATGTATTTTGGGGTGCAATTCCACATATGCCCATGGCCTGTGTGAGCAATATATCATTTAGTGACAACTTTTTGTAATTTTTTTTTTTTTGTCATTATTCAATCACTTGGGACAAAAAAAATAAATATTCAATGGGTTCAACATGCCTCTCAGCAATTTCCTTAGGGTGTCTACTTTCCAAAATGGGGTCATTTGGGGGGGGGGTTTGTACTGCCCTGCCATTTTAGCACCTCATGAAATGACATAGGCAGTCATAAACTAAAAGCTGTGTAAATTCCAGAAAATGTACCCTAGTTTGTAGGCGCTATAACTTTTGCGCAAACCAATAAATATACGCTTATTGACATTTTTTTTACCAAAGACATGTGGCCGAATACATTTTGGCCTAAATGTACGACTAAAATTGAGTTTATTGGATTTTTTTTATAACAAAAAGTAGAAAATATCATTTGTTTTCAAAATTTTCAGTCTTTTTCCATTTATAGCGCAAAAAATAAAATCGGCAGAGGTGATCAAATACCATCAAAATAAAGCTCTATTTGTGGGAAGAAAAGGACGCAAATTTTGTTTGGGTACAGCATTGCATGACCGCGCAATTAGCAGTTAAAGCGACGCAGTGCCAAATTGTAAAAAGTGCTCTGGTCAGGAAGGGGGTAAATCCTTCCGGGCTGAAGTGGTTAAAGGGGCTTTCCACATTCCGTAAAGACCCCTGTCTGCAGCCCCCCACAACTCCAGCCTAGGGTTGTGTGGAAGAGGCCCTTGTCCCCCTTAATATGGGAACAAGGTGGTTGACTTTTTGGGTGCCTGAGCCCCTCCTGCCCCTAAGCATCCACCCCCCTTTCATGGGCTGGATTGCTGTGTGTTTGGCTAGGGGTTTGTTAGTGTGTGGAGGAGGTGACGGTGAATTGCGGGGGCTCACGCCTTCTGGAACACCGAGGGGGCCATGTAGATACCGCCAGTGCAGTGGTGGGGACAAGCAGGGGAGTTTTTGACAGGGAGGAGTTTGGCAGCTGCAATATATGGGTAATTAATTGAGACACAATATAAATAGGCAGTTCCCAGATGATCCCAAGGTGATCTCCAGAATGCCACCATTACACACAAGAAAAGGTTTAGCACTAGGTAAGTGTAGTGCTTTTAACTGGCTGACATTGATACCTTTTTGAACATCTCATTTATTCATATTCTTTCCCTTCTTGGGCTCTTTATATAATCACTGTTTAGTATAGTTATTATATTTTCCCAATAATATAACGAAAAGGTTTCATCAACCCCCCTATACTCACACTTAGCACTATACAACCTTTATTCTGTTTAGCTCAACCAAGACATAGATTCCTTCACGTTCCTAGGCACACCTTGTACACTTTAATAGTTTATATAATTATGCAATATAGCCTTACTATCAACACCGTATTTTGTTTTTCCACACCATTTTTCGGTATCTTGTATCACATTTGTATTTATTCTCACACCCTTTTCATCATTGCACGTCACACAACCAGCATACTCACTTCCACAATCTCACCAAATGGGGTATTAATACCCCACCCATTGTATTCTATTCAATCTATCTGATTAAATTTGTATTTAATCTATCTCACTCTTATTAATCCAAATCTATCAATTTTAAAGCAATCTAAACAATAGTTAAATTATAATAAAATCTTTAGGTCCAACTAATATGAATCCAACATTTGTTTTAGTACGAGCCAGTCTGTAGTCATAAAACCATACTAGATACTTTTAGAATACCTTTAAACTAAGGTTTTTTACCCAATTGCAGGAGCCTTGCCCCCTGTCCTTCCTTCCAGGACCAAGCGTGTGGCCCCTTGCAAGTCTGATGGACTGTGGGTCCGCCTGAATAGTGCGGAGGGAATATGCATGGTCATTGGGATCTTTGACTTTGAATGCTTTTAACAACATGGTATGTGCGATGCATCCTCACCCCATCATCCACCTAATGGTAAATATGCCTCCATGTATATGGGGAGACATTGTTCTGCAGCATTTGAAATGTTACAATGATGTTCTGTATACTGACCTAAGTTTAAAAGTAAATTATTTTTTTATACATTTCCCTAGAATCTAAATCCCCCTGAAGAAGACCAGAATGGGTCGAAATGCATTGGGGTATTCATGTGGATGAAATGTTATTAATGTTGTAAATGTATTTTTCAAACTATATCCTCCTGGGGGCATTCTTGCCATGAGTGATGTTATGTGTTATTGTTTGTTTACCTGAACCAGAGATTGTAATTTTTAATAAATCTATCGCACATTTGAATTTACCTTTTATTTTTGATCTACTTTATTATTTTTTATAATAATATTAATGTTTTGCCCCCCTGGGGAAACCTTCCATTTTTTGAATATAATGTATCCTGTATGTATACAATGTGTTATATAATGTATCCTGTATGTATATAATGTATTATATAACCACTAGCTGACCAGCTTGCACAGATATACTGTGGCAGGTCAGTTCCCCTGTGCAAATTTACGTACCTGTATGTCAATCCGTGCAAGGAGGATAGCAGGTGCGCATCCATGGCTCCGTCCGACTCGATGTCCGCCGGTGACCCGCAATCGCGGTGAGGAGAGGCAGGAAAGGGGACCGTCTATGTAGACAAATCATTTCCTCATTCTGCCTAGTGACAAGAGAGAAATCTACTGTTCCCAGTGATCACTGTCATGTTCCTTGAAGCCCACCTCCCCTACAGTTAGAACACACGCAGGGAACACACTTAACCCCTTGATCGCCCCCTAGTGTTAACCTCTTCCCTGCCAGTGTCATTGATCAATGCAATGTTGCAGTCCTGCTAAAAATTGCAGATTGCCGTCATTACTAGTAAAACAATAATTAAAAAAGTCCCTAAATCTATCCCATAGTTTGTAGACAGTAACTTTTGCACAAACCAATCAATATACGCCTATTGCAATTTTTTTACCAAAAGTATGTAGAAGAATATATATCGGCCTAAACTGATGACGACATTTTTTTTTTCGATATGTATTTTAGCAGAAAGGAAAAAAATGTTTTTTTCTTACTTGTTGGTCTTTTTTTGTTTATAGAGCGAAAAATAAAAACCACAGACACGATCAAATAACACCAAAAGAAAGCTCTATTTGTTGGTAAAAAAGGCGTTAATTTTGTTTGGGTACAACATTGCATGATGGTGCGATTGTCAGCGACACAGTGGAGTATAGCAAAAAATGGCCTGGTCATTAAGGGGGCAAGTCCTTCCGGGGCTGAAGTGGATAATATATCCTGTATGTACAATACCTGACCACGAGAATGTTGGTTCTCGGCGACAGGGTACTGTGCATCTTGCGCTGGCTCGCTCATCGGGAAAGAAAAACAGTTTTTTCCTTTCACGATGAGCGGCAAGCATTGCTGACAGATGTCTAGTATGAATCATGAGGGGGAACGCCGTGCCAAATTTGAAAAAAAAACCCCACATGGGTTCCCCTCCAGGGGCATACCAGGCCCTTAGGTCTGGTACGGATTTTAAGGGGAACCCTCTACGCTGAAAAAAACGGTGTGGGGGTCCCCCCAAAACCCATACCAGACCCTTATCTGAGCATGCAGCCTGGCCGGTTAGGAAAGGGGGTGGGGACAAGCGAGCGCCCCCCCTCCTGAACTGTACCAGGCTGCATGCCCTCAACATGGGGGTGGGCGCTTCAGGGTAGGGGGGCGCCCTGTGGCCCCCCCACCCCAAAGCACCTTGTCCCCATGTTGATGAGGACAAGGGCCTCTTCCTGACAACCCTGGCCGTTGGTTGTCGGGGTCTGCGAACCCCTACGAATATAGAATTATATCTATATTTATACTTGCATTTGGGATTTCCCTCTATTCTGTATCTGGTAGGAAGGTTTTTTTTATTTTTTCCTGGGTGCTCTGCCTCCCTTTGTTCTCCAATTTCTCATTCCCGGGAGCTGCAATCCCTCCTGGCTTTCCAGGCTCCTCCTTGCACACCTTGCACATACACGCTCATGGGGAGTTATTCTCTCTTTTGAGTGGCGTGGGGATGTTCATGGGGGGGCTTTGGATGCCACAGGTCTCATTCCGCCACTGACATTGGGAGACTGGTGGAATTGGCGTCTTCTTTTTTCCTTTTTTTCCCCAGTGCTGCATTCTCTATTCTACCGGCATGACGTCATCGCGCAGGCACCACTGCGTCTATGTGTCTGCGCCCCCTTTGGGCGAGATACAGGCAGTGATGGCCATGCTCATTCTCTTGTGTGGCAATGGTGCTTTAGCGTCACCGTGTATGCACCATCGCATACCTGCCGTGGCATCATCTTACCCACATGCGCAGCACCGATGCTTTGGCGTCACTCTGTGTGCACCATCGAGTGTTTGCCGTGATTTACGGCGCCATTCGGGTGGCAGGAATGACATTGGCGTGGCTGAGCATGCGCATCGGAGGGTTTTTGCTGCGACTGGCGGTGTTGACATTGATGACACAGCTGCATTAGCTTCGACATCATCAGGGGTCATTGGGTATCAGCTGGCCGCAATGAATGGGGATGAGCAATAATGTCTCTTCCCCTTTCTCCATGCGAGCCCATTGGTGGTCTTCCACCATGAGGACGCTGTGTGGGCGGGGTTAACTCAATGGTCTGAGCTATATAGTTCAGATCACTGTTTGGTCCCAGTGTAGCTTGCCGAGATACCGACCACCAGTTGCTAAGTCTGCCTTCCTCTCAGGGTAAGTGATTGTATGTTTGAAGGTTTCACATGCTAGTTTTATCCACTTCCTTGAGGATTTAGCTGGTTGTTTGTTGGTGTGGTTTTCTTTTCCCATTTTTGGCAAATTTATTTATTTGTTTATCAGCAGGATATATTTTTTCTCCTTTTGATTTACCTTTTCACATTCACATTAATTGATACATAATCAAGTAACATCTGGTAGTTCAATATTTACACTATAGGCAATGTTTTCCTTGTTTATATATATATATATATATACATACATACACTCAACCACAACACACAATTTTTACTTCTAATCACATCACACAATTATTGTATTTCATTATTTTATTATATATGCATTTATGCACTTATATTTTATTTGATATATTTTTCTATGTTATTTCACCTCATATAATAACATTTTGCATATCTTATTTTGTTAATCTATTTCATTTTATCATATAATGATTTGGATTTTATCACGGTAGTACATAGGCACCCTTATCTTACACTCACTTTCACCATTTCATGCACATTTATTTTCATTAATCACACTAGTCATATTTATTGTTTCGTTAGATTTATTTATCTGGTCTATTTCATCGATTGTTTAGGTGTGGGCATTTCCCTTGGTGGGATCGACATCCTTTGCCCAGGCTCCGATTCCTGGTTGCCTTTTACTGGTTTCCATCTCCCCACCCTCACACAGCTCTCGGGGGAAGTTTGGTGGCATGGTTGACGTTTTATGTATTTATCCATCGAATTTTATGGACGTTGTGTTTTGAAGTTTTCTTTTATATAAAAATTTAGGGTGGTATACCAACCAAATACAGCAATTTCTGGACCACTTTATAACCAGTTAACTATATGACACCAGTAGGCCAGGATTTCTCCATCAATTGTAAGTGGAACAAACTGGATTATATATGAAAATGTTTGGCACCTCCCCCATTCCCCTCCCCCCTTTTTTCTTTCTTTTTTTTTATCTGTTTATTCATTGTGCTTTTGATCTCCAGGCATCTATCTATGCTTCTCCCAAAGAATTGCGATTCTTCTCGTGAAACGCGTTGAGACCCAACACAGCCATCCCAGACTATTGACAGTCAATTTCATGACATATTATCCAGGTCTCATGGAAAAGTTTATTACATGAATGTAAAATGTATCAATATGTTGATGCCAAATATATTTTCTTCTTTCTGTATTACGTGTGGTTTTAAATGTTTGATAATAAATAATTTACAAATTTTACTTTTCATGTCTTTAAAATCCCATGGGCAATTTTGTTTTTAGTTGTGCGCGTATTATATAATATATCCTATATGTATACAATGTATTATATAATGTATCCTGTATGTATACATTGTATTTTATAATATATCCTGTATGTATACAATGTATTATATAATATATCCTGTATGTATACAATGTATTATATAATATATCCTGTATGTATACAATGTATTATATAATATACCCTGTATGTATACAATGTATTATATAATGTATCCTGTATGTATACAATGTATTATATAATGGATCCTGTATGTATACAATGTATTATATAATGTATTCTGTATGTATACAATGCATTATATAATGGATCCTGTATGTATACAATGCATTATATAATATATCCTGTATGTATACAATGTATTATATAATGTATCCTGTATGTATACAATGTATTATATAATATATCCTGTATGTATACAATGTATTATATAATGTATTCTGTATGTATACAATGTATTATATAATGGATTATGTATGTATACAATGTATTATATAATGGATCATGTATGTATACAATGTATTATATGATGGATCCTGTTATGTATACAATGTATTATATAATGGATTCTGTATGTATACAATGTATTATATAATGGATCATGTATGTATACAATGTATTATATAATGGATTCTGTATGTATACAATGTATTATATAATGGATCCTGTATGTATACAATGTATTATATAATATATCCTGTATGTATACAATGTATTATATAATATGTCCTGTATGTTTACAATGTATTATATAATGGATTCTGTATGTATACAATGTATTATATAATATATTCTGTATGTATACAATGTATTATATAATGGATTCTGTATGTATACTTCATTGAGGCCTCATATGTGTGTACTGTCAGTGGGAAGTGGTTCATCCAGTTGGAAGCTCCTGATTGGTCACTGGCTTTCCCTGGATGACATTGCAAGTTCTTCCTCACACAGATATTGATCAGGAATTGGTATGAAATGGTCATTATAGACGGGAACTCACCATTTTGTGCTCTCCTTTCCTTGAGGTCATTTCCGGGTCCCATCAGACCGATCAGTGTAAAGACATGAATGGTGACATCCAGAGCCCCTTCTTCTCCATATGCGTCTATCAGGAGGTTTTTGGTGGTGATCCAGTCTGCATTTTCTAGTTTTCCTCGGGGGATGGGAAGTTTATCTCCATAGGAGAAATCAGACAATTTGTTCCTAAATCTCTTAAAGTCACATTCTATCAGATCCTGCAGAGAATATATGATAAGATCCCCGGGGGTTTGTGGGACCTTTCCCAGGACACCAGGAGCCGACTCTGCAGAGAGAACAATCAGCAATCATAAACATTCATCCTGATTGGATGATTTCCGACACATGACAGCAGATACAGAACCTTGAAAAAGTATTCATACCCCTTGAAATTTTCCACATTTTGTCATGTTACATCCAAAAAACGTAACTGAACATGAACTAACAGAAAAACTGGGTTGATTGGCGCTACCTGGAAAACCTAAATGCTAATGCATATTCAGGAAAAAAACAAAAGGTAGTTTTATATTAGTACAGTATTAACACCAATGTTCATATCATCCCAGTCAGTAGGTGAGAAGGAATACCCCGGTGACTGGTAGGAATGTGGTGTGCTGCTCACAGGCATCGATGAGTGGCGCACATTGTGGTTCTGGCGAGTTGGACTTCAGGCTCATATTCAAAGAGGCTACGGCGCAGCCTTTAGGTTCGACAGCACCTCCATCAGCCAGGATATACCCGAGGCATCCACCACAAACAACAGGGAGCAGCGTCTCCATTTAAAACATTACATGCCCATTACCCCTGCAGGGGTACCAGGAGTCGGTGAGTAGGAAATCAGAAGGGGGAGCACAAAAGTCACCTGGCAACATTTTAAGCACTAAAGTCACCCCTGGGAGTTCCTGACCTGATGCAGACATAAGTTTATGGGACTATTGTACACCATTTTGATTTAATTACTGCAGCATATGCTGGGTCCAGGTTTCACTATATGAACTGTAATGTACTCATATGGCTCACACTTTATGCTTGATTTATGTACACATATGGATGTGGTTGATGCAGATATAAGCCTATGGGACTAATATACATCACTTTGATATATTCACTGTAGCATATGCTATGTTCCAGCCTTATTGTAACACTTAAGTTGCATCTGTGTGGTTGGTATAATTTAGAGTGTACCTAACTGGTTGATTGCTTGCCTTTGCATTATATAGTGGTCACAGTGCATATCAATACATACAGAGTGGAACATCTCTGTCAATACACTGCACCAACTTAGGCAATCGACCTACATATCACTCTGCCTACTTTTTTATACATTTATTCTTATATATACAATAAAATACTCTACCATAACTTACTGTTTAGGGATCCTAGGACTCCTCCTACCCATTCCTACCAGTCACCGGGGTATTCCTTCTCACCTACTGACTGGGATGATATGAACATTGGTGTTAATACTGGACTATATATATAAAACTACCTTTTATGTTTTTTTCCTGAATATGCATTAGCATTTCCAGGTAGCGCCAATCAACCCACTTTTTCTGTTAGTTCATGTACGGTTAGCAGAGTACCCTCTGTGAGTGCTCTGTGTAGGGGAGGCAGCAACCTGTTCTCTTACCACATAGGCCCATCCTAAGCGCAGTTTTTTCTACGTGGTACTGAAAAAACGTAACTCTGTTTTTTTGGGATTTTATGTGATAGAAAAAACACAAAGTGGCACATAATTGTGAAGTGGAAGGAAAATGATAAATGATTTTCAAATAAAATAAATAAATATCTGAAAAGTGTGGGGGCATTTGTATTAACACGAGTCAAACCTTGCCACAAATTTTCAATGGGATTTAGGTCTGGACTGTGACTGGGCCATTCTAACACATGAATATGCTTTCATCTAAACCATTCCATTGTAGCTCTGGCTGGATGTTTCGGGTCGTTGTCCTGCTTGAAGGTGAACCTCCGCCCCAGTCTCAAGTCTTTTGTAGACTCTAACAGGTTTTCTTCCTTTGGTCTCATCTGACCAGAGCACCTTCTTCCACATGTGGATTCCTGCAGCTCCTCCAGAGTTACCATGGACCTCTTGGCTCTTCTCTGATGAATGCACTCCTTGCCCGGCCGGTCAGTTTAGGTGGACGGCCGTGTCTTGGTGTCTTGGTAGGTTTGCAGTCGTGCCATACTCTTTCCATTTTCCGATGATGGATTGAACAAAGCTCCGTGAGATGTTCAAAGCTTGGGATATTTTTTTATGACCTAACCCTACTTTATACTTCTCCACAACTTTATCCCTGAGCTGTCTGGTGTGTTCCTTGGCCTTCATGATGCTGTTTGTTCACTAAGGTTCTCTAACAAACTTCTGAGGGCTTCACAGAACAGCTGTATTTATACTGATATTAAATGACACACAGGTGGACTCTGTTTACTAATTAGGTGACTTCTGAAGGTAATTGGTTCCACTAGATTTTAGTTAGGGGTATCAGAGTAAAGGGGGCTGAATACAAATGTCCCCCCACATTTTTCACATTATTGTTTATTTGATTTATTTGTAAAACATTTTGAAAACCATTTATCATTTTCCTTTAACTTCACAATTAATGTCCGCTTTGTGTTGGTCTATCATATAAAATCCCAATAAAATACATTTATGTTTTTGGTTTTAACATGACAAAATGTGGAAAATTTCAAGGGGTATGAATACTTTTTTAAGGCACTGCAAGTCTGTACTGGCAGCTGGGAATGCTATAAAGAGCATATAGAAGGGAAATGAAATGATCCCCCAATATGTCTATATGTACATTATCATATGAAGAGATTAGTTTCACTGTGATAATCTCACATGATTGCCTCCATAGTGGTACAGTACCTCTCAGATGAATATTGGGTGCTATTTATTAAAAAATAATTAAAAATTATTAGGGGGCTATTTATTAAAATAATCTCCTTCATGAATAATTCACATAATGTGTGCAATATGTTTATTTCCTATAATCTTCAGCTCTATCTAGTCGCCATAATGTCATATATTACTTGTTGAGGTATTTCAAGAAAATACTGTATTATGGCCACTAGATGGAGCTGATGATCATAGGAAGTAAACCTGTTAGACAAATTACGGGGATTATCAGTGATGGTTGTAGAAATGACACAAGCTCATAATCTTTTTTTTATATATAGACCTCCTAATGTATATGTAGGGATTTTAAACATCATGTTTATTGATTGTTTCATAGTTAACTGAAATAATCTATAAATCCTTTAAGAAACCTCCCCCCTGAATAATGATGTGTCTGATCAGTGTGAACTAAGAACTCCGATTACCCCCAAATCCCCCAGCAGTATGTGTCATGTGACATGCTGTTTTCTCCTTAGGATTATAGACAAAGGATCCCCCTGACCACTACAAAAAAATCACCATAAAATTTGGGGTCCTCCAGTCATTATGGATCACTGGACCATCTCAGAAGATCATTTCTATCAATGATAAATAAAATCTGAAGACACAAAATGTGATGGTGGAATTGATGAAAGCTCCTGAACTCTTCTAATGGGTGGACTGACCAGATGTCTACAGGAAATGTCCAGACTATGGAGACATAAGATGTCCTATCATCTAATTCTAATCTCTGGAGATGTGAGATGGAGGAAAACATTGGAAAGGATTGTCAGGATCAGCAGTCATACCTTGTGGTGAGGAGGATGAGGAGGAAGAGGTCGCCATGACATCAGGAGATAACCCGAGATGACATCACCTGGAAGAAGCGCAAACAATAATAAACTCATTTGTAGTGCAATGAACAGGATTTTGCTTCCTTATGTGAATAACGATTGGCTGTCTAGTTGTCCAATCTGAGAAGATCTGAAATGGACTTCTGTCATTTACAGCCCATAACTATGGGGGTCAATCAATAACTTCATCCCGGCATTCATCTGATTGGTAAATCGGGGTTACAAAGGAATTTCACCCTGTTTAAGGCCACAATTTTTACAGGCTCATATATTTAGGTGTCACCTCCACAAATCTGTGCCATTCATAGCCAAGACTGATACTAATCAGAACCAAAGTATCAGCCAGTAAGATGTCTACAGAGAGGTCAGGTGATAAAAAGGAGAAGACCCCAAAATGGAAGCCGTGTGTGGTCAGCAGAGACCTCCATTCACTAATAAGATGCTTCCAAGTGGATTCTTCAGGAAAGTCGGTATTTATTGATCATAAAAAAGGTTAAGCACCATTAATGAATTTTGTGTCTCTTTAGTGGTCACTTTGTCAGGGAAAGGTGTACAGTACACTTTAATGGGTGGGATCTGTGTGTGTCCTTCAGCCCAGACTATACTGTACAGTATACTGAAATGTAAGGTTTTTAATATAATTATAATTATTTATGACCTATTAATATTCCTGGCCAGGGCCAAAACTAGGGGGGCAGGGGGAGACTGCCCCGGGCGTGGCATTGAGAGGGGTGCTGCAGCTGGTACTGATCCTCCTGCAACAGCTGAAAGGCCGCTTCTCCTCCTTTACCTCCCGCTAGCATTCAGCTGCTGCAGCAGGAAAATACAGGGATCAGTACATACCAATCAAAGTTGACCCAGCTGCCACTCCGGTTCCTGCCCCTTCTTCAGATCATGCCCCCCTCCTCTCCTCTGTCCCCCTTCTCTGGTACCCCTGCAGCGCTCACCTCTTCTTCCTGGCTAGTCATGTAGTGCAGGCTGAATAAAAACGTGATCCTGAGCACAGAGAAGCTCATCATACGATCGGGAAGACAGCCACATAAAGTTATAACATACAAAAAAAGTGGGAGAGGATAGAGTAAAGAAATGCCCCTGGAAAGCAATAAGGAGGGTCAATAACGGTATACCTTTTAAAAAGATAGAAAATAACTTTATTGTAATCTCAAAGTAGTGGGTAAAAATTGTCCAGCAGGGTGGACAATAACATCAATTGTAGAGTATTTCCCCAAATAACCCCTAATATAAAAAACACACACATGCAGTATTGAGAACGTTGTCACATATAACACACCGGTACCGGAAGCTTCATGCATCCATACCCAGACCAATGGACCTAAACGGAGCTGCTATAAATGGAAAGATTTAGCCAGGAAGCTGATCATAATTAATCTGTAAGCATATGGCTTTTCTAAAACAGAATTGATATTGCTGCAAATGTTCATTGATTTAGAATACAAAAGAACAATGGGGCTTGGACTTTTTAGTGACAACCAACGATTATACAAAAATATAATTTTATTATAAACACATAAAATTGAATTACACGATGTCTAAAAAATCCACATTAATATATCAACACATATTGCAAAATACCGCTAAAGTACAAAACCATGATACATCTACATAGAGACTAGGAGATGAATAGAAGTCATAATGTAAAACAATCGAGGATTATGGTTTGGTTACAAGGAAGCGGATACGCTCTACATGTTTCGCGCTCTCAGCGCTTCTTCAGGAGCGTTTTACAATGACTATCAAGAAATGGAAAAGAAAGACATATATAAATATATTGTACAATACAGAAAAAACAAACAAAAATAATTTACATTTTAGTGAGATAACCCGCCTATACCCCTAGTAGCCAGACCCAAGCATCTGTACAGAGAGCGGACAGAGAGAGTTATGTCTCAAAACGAATAACGATTAAAGTAATTGGCCCTTTAATGAATTAATTACTATTTTTGTTATGCTCCATTCTAGGTATCTAGGTAGCTACTTGTCCTTTTCTGTGTTAAGACTACGATCCAATTTATCCCCCTACTCAGCGGCTTTATATATCTCCATTTGGTTCTCATTTTGTGTTTAATTGCATATTTACTTTTTATTCCACATAAATTAGAAAGTATAAATTTTGTTTCCAGTGTCAAATTGATGCTCTATTACATATTACGATATTGGTTGGTACTAGCAACGACATTAGTTATATCTGATTATTTAGGATTCCTTTTCTCAAGGATCTTGTAGCTGTATTTATATTTACCTTGCCTCGCTTGTGTCTCTAGACGCATTGTCAATACCATTTATATTTTCTGCCTTTAGGGGGCTCTTGCCTCCTTTCTTTATGTATTTACGCATTTGCTTTGTTATGTTATTATGTTATATACGTCCCCATAGTATTCTGGTTTGTCTCTCTCTGTCCGCATTACAGAATCTTGGGTCTGGCCACTAGGGGTATAGGCGGGTTATCTCACTAAAATGTATATTATTTTTGTTTGTTTTTTCTGTATTGTACAATAAATTTATATATGTATTTCTTTTCCATTCTTTTCAGTCCAAGCAGTGCAGGCTTATCCTGGTAGGGCCAGGGGAGGAGATGTTAGTGCGGGAATACCACGCACATTAGCTGGTATGCATTATTAGAGCACAATGCTTATCCAGCGCAGTCCAGGTTGATGCATTTCATGCACTCGATCGTGCACTTCTTCAGAACAAACGACACTAGTCTACATTCTCATTTTAACCACTTCCCGCCCGGCCCATAGCAGATGATGGCCGGGCGGTGGTTCAGTTATCCTGACTGGGTGTCATATGATGTCCAGCAGGATAACATGCCACTGCTTGCCCGCGGGGGCGCGCATCACAGCGATCGATGGTGCGGTGTGTCAGCCTGACCCACCGCTACACCGACCTTGGTAAAGAGCCTCCGGCGGAGGCTCTTTACCACGTGATCAGCCATGTCCAATCACGGCTGATCACGATGTCAGTAGGAAGAGCCGTTGATCGGCTTTTTCTCACTCGCGTCTGGCAGACGCGAGTAGAGGAGAGCCGATCGGCGGCTCTCCTGGCAGGGGGGTCTGCGCTGATTGTTTATCAGTGCAGCCCCCCTCAGATGACCACACTGGACCACCAGGGATCGCCACTAGGACCACCAGGGAAGGGGCAACATGTGGATGGCCAGGTATGTACCCCATGGCCATCCACATGTGCCCAATCAGTGCCCAATTTGTGCCAATCAGTGCCCACAAATGGGGAACTGATTGGCACCATTATGTTGCAGTGATGCCCAGCAATGCCACCCTTAGGGGCATCAATGCAACCAATCAGTGTCATCAATGCCACCCATCAGTGTCCATCGGTGCCACCTGTCAGTGCCCAACCGTGCCCATCAGTGCCCACCTATCAGTGCCCATCCGTGCCAACTATCAGTGCCACCCATAAGTACCCATCAATGCCACCTATGAGTGCCCATCGGTGCCACCTATGAGTGCCCATTAGTGCCGCATACCAGTGCCACCTATCAGTGCCCATCAGTGCCATCTATCAGTGCCCATCATCAGTGCCCCTCAGTGCCACCTCATCAGTGCCACCTCATTGGTGCCACCTCATCGGTGCCTATCAGTGCTGCCGTATCAGTGCCCATTAGTGCAGCCATATCAGTGCCCATCATTGAAGAAGAAAACTTACTTATTTACAAAAAATTTTAACAGAAACAAAGAAAAATTTTTGGTCTTTTTTTATTTGTTGCGCAAAAAATAAAAACCGCAGAGGTGATCAAATACCACCAAAAGAAAGCTCTATTTGTGGGAACAAAATGATAAAAAATGTGTTTGGGTACAGTGTAGCATGACCGCGCAATTGTCATTCAAATTGTGACAGCGCTGAAAATTGGTCTGGGCGGGAAGATGTCTAAGTGCCTGGTATTGAAGTGGTTAAAGGAACAAGTGTCCAATCAGCATTCATGACATCGGATTTCAATTGAGGGCCATATTGTGGTGACAAAGTATATTGCATGTATTAAAAAGACATAATAAAAAGTGATAGAACATGGGACATGAATAGATGGGTGTTACAGCAGAATTTAATCCTATATTTCTGAGTATTCACCCTATAAATAGGTCGCAGTGAAACTGCAAAAGTACGGAATTTGTTTAACCACTTCCCTACCCGCCTATAGACAAATGACGTCCACAGATGGGATCTCCCATCCTGGGTGGACGTCATATGACGGCCTTGGGTTCCCGGCCACCTAGGGGGCGTGCACGCGCCGGCCGCGTTGCTCGGGACCCGGTGCGTGTGCCCGGCGGCCGCGATGTCCGCCGGGCACCCGTGATTGCCCATCAACCGGGCCGGACCGTGGATCTGTGTGTGTAAACACACAAATCCACGTCCTGTCAGGTGAGAGGAGAGCGATCTTCTCAGAACAGAGGAACACTGATCGATCTTCTCCCCTTGAGCGTCCCCTCCCCCTACAGTTAGAAGCATTCCCTAGGAAACACATTTAACCCCTCCCCGCCCCTTAGTGGTTAACCCCTTCACTGCCTGTCACATTTACACAGTAATCAATGCAATTTTATAGCATTGATCGCTGTATAAATGTGAATGGTCCCAAAAATGTGTCAAAAGTGTCCGATGTGTCCGCCATATTGTCGCAGTCATGAAAAAAAAATCGCGATCGCCGCTATTACTAGTAAAAAAAATAAATAAATATTTTTTTTTTAAAAATGCCATGAAGCTATCCCGTATTTTAGAGGCTATAACTTTTGCGCAAACCAATCAATATACGCTTATTGCCATTTTTTTACCAAAAATATGTAGAAGAATACGTATCGGCCGAAACTGAGGAAAAAAATTATTTTTTTTTTAAAAATTGGGATATTTATTATAGCAAAAAGTAAAAAATATTGTGTTTTTTTCAAAATTGTCGCTCTATTTTTGTTTATAGCGCAAAAAATAAAAACCGCAGAGGTGATCAAATACCATCAAAAGAAAGCTCTATTTGTGGGGAAAAAAGGACGTCAATTTTGTTTGGGTACAACGTCGCACGACCGCGCAATTGTCGTTTAAAGTGCAACAGCGCTGAAAACTAAAAATTGGTCTGGGAAGGTAGGGGGTGAAAATGCCCGGTATTGAACCGGTTAATCAAATATTTATTTAAGTTTGACAAATCTATTTAAATAAAGATTTTTTTAATGATCAAATTGGTAGATTGGATTGATTCGATAAATGAGATAAACGTTCATTTAGGGAGGGTAACAACTGCCTTTGTTATTATTATTTTTTTTCTAGTAATGGCGGCGATCAGTGATTTTTAGCGGGACTGCGACATTGCGGCGGACAGATCGGACACCTAACTGACATTTTTGACACTTTTTTGTGAACCAGTGACATTATTACAGTGATGAGTGCTAAAAATATGCACTGACATTGTACTAATGACACTGACAGGGAAGGGGTTAACACTAGGGGGTGATCAAGGGGTTAAATGTGTTCCCTGGGTGTGTGTGTGTTCTAACTGTATGGGGGATGGGCTGCCTGGGAAAACACACAGATTTGTCTTCCTGCATAGCAGGAAGACAGGATCTGTGTGATGTCCCTTGTCAGTTCTGTCACAACGAGTCCACCCCACCCACTGATTTGCTCCCCCCTGCTGGCCAGTGGGAGCGCTCGCATGCCCACAATACCCGTTCCCGCGACCGACATACAATGACGGCGATTCGCGGGAACAAGCTGACCTGCCACAGTAAAATTATGCCAGCTGGTCGGCAAGTGGTTAAAATATCTAGTATTTATGTTTATCATCCATGTTCATTAATTAATGTGGATTACAATCGCACAATACAGCGATTCCTGATCATCCCCGTGTATCGTATTGTCCCTCTAGTGCCCAACACCAATAACTGACCTCATATTTGTGAATCAAATCAAAGGGATTTGTAGTTCCTCAGAAAGGCAATTGCCCCGTGTGTATATACACCCGGACTACATATCCCAGGGATCTTTGCTACCCTCTGTGATATTGCTGGGAAGAGCTATAAAAGAGGCCAGATACCCGCCCCACGCTCTCTTCCTCTTCGGCCTCGTGCATAACGGACCTCTACATGCAGGGAGGGTGAGGTTGCGGCCTACCAAGGCGGGGTGAAACATCACAACCCGGATGAGAAGGGAGTAGCACTGCTTGCCGTTCGTCAGACATCCATCCTGCACCACCTCGGTCATCTTACAACCCATGCTTCGAGCTTCGCATCGAGACATCGTCACCACAGATCCATTGCAAGGGCGTCCCTCTGGGAGCTGCTGTCCAGAAGACATTGAATCAGCCTGGTTGTTGATGAGAGGGCAATTGCCCACCTTTGCAAATATTTCATTGTTATTTCACTTGAACACGCTGTAAAGACAGCTTTACCTTGGAAATACTTTACTGCACCTATGTTTGAACACTGTACATAGACATCTTTAGCTTCATCCACTCCAAGGAATACCATTGTCTTGTAACTGCACCTTATTGGATATAGTTAATGAGTAGGGATGAGCCGAACACCCCCCGGTTCGGTTCGCACCAGAACCTGCGAACGGACCGAAAGTTCGCACGAACATTAGAACCCCATTGACGTCTATGGGACTCGAACGTTCAAAATCAAAAGTGCTCATTTTAAAGGCTAATTTGCATGGTATTGTCCTAAAAAGGGTTTGGGGACCCGGGTCCTACCCCAGGGGACATGTATCAATGCAAAAAAAACTTTTAAAAACGGCCGTTTTTTCGGGAGCAGTGATTTTAATGATGCTTAAAGTAAAAAAAAAAGTGAAATATTCCTTTAAATATCGTACCTGGGGGGTGTCTATAGTATGCCTGTAAAGTGACGCGTGTTTCCCGTGTTTAGAACAGTCCCTGCACCAAATGTCATTTTCAAAGGAAAAAATCTCATTTAAAACTGCTTGCGGGTTTAATGTAATGTCGGGTCCTGGCAATATGGATGAAAATCAGTGAGACAAACGGCATGGGTACCCCCCCAGTCCATTACCAGGCCCTTTGGGTCCTGTATGGATATTAAGGGGAACCTCGCACCCAAATTAAAATAAGGAAAGGCCCTATATACTCTGAACAGCAGTATACAGGCGGTGCAAACAAGACAGGGACTGTAGGTTTGTTGTTAAGTAGAATCTCTTTGTAATTTTGAACGGGTACATTTTTAACGTGTTTAGCTCCAGCCAAAAAATCTATTTTAAGCTTTTTGGAAAACATAGGGAAGGGTTATCACCCCTGTGACATTTGTTTTGCTGTCTTTCCTCCTCTTCAGAAGATTTCACCTCACTTTTTGTCCCAATGAATGTTTTTTGAAAATTTGGGTTTTTTTGTGGAACAAGGATTGGAAAGCATCAGTGGAAAGGAGAAATTGTTTTCCCATATTAACTCTTACAGGAGAGAATTTCCCTTCCTAGGGGTAGATTTCATCTCACTTCCTGTTGTCTCCTTCCGTTTGCAAGTAGGAGTCGTTTGTAAGTTAGATGTTTGAAAGTAGGGTCCTGCCCTATATACTCAGCAGAAATTTGGGCCTTAGGTGTTGCTGTGGCCCCAACACTGTAAGCCCTCACAGGGCCCTGCTGTGAAATATTAGATCAAGAATTGTAATTACATGCCCCTGTTAGACAGGAGCTGAAAAATTAGGCCTTACGCACTGGTGCTGGTGCCACAACACTGCAACCCCTCACAGACACTCTAGTTGGAACGCAGGAACGAGCCCTGCTGCAAAGTATTGCATCAAAAATTGTAATTACACGCCCCTGTTAGACAGGGGCAGAAAAATTGGGCCTTAGGCACTGGTGCTGGTGCCACAACACTGCAACCCCTCACAGACACTCTAGTTGGAACGCAGGAACGAGCCCTGCTGCAAAGTATTGCATCAAAAATTGTAATTACACGCCCCTGTTAGACAGGGGCAGAAAAATTGGGCCTTAGGCACTGGTGCTGGTGCCACAACACTGCAACCCCTCACAGACACTCTAGTTGGAACGCAGGAACGAGCCCTGCTGCAAAGTATTGCATCAAAAATTGTAATTACACGCCCCTGTTAGACAGGGGCAGAAAAATTGGGCCTTAGGCACTGGTGCTGGAGCCACAACACTGCAACCCCTCACAGACACTCTAGTTGGAATGCAGGAACGAGCCCTGCTGCAAAGTATTACATCAAAAATTGTAATTACACGCCCCTGTTAAACAGGGGCTGAAAAATTGTGCCTTAGGCACTGGTGGTGGCGCCCAGAACCAAAAATGTTCTTACAAGCTATCAGCGTGATGATTGAGGAGGAAGAGGATAATTACTCAGGGATAGTCACTCAGCATCAGCATAGGCAGTCTTTGAAGGGATATGAGATTTCAAAAAAAATTATTCGGTTACATCAGCATCAGGTGCTTGGTAGCTGGTGGTGATCCAAGACTGATTCATTTTTATGAAGGTCAGCCGATCGACCGAGTCGGTGGACAGACGCACCCTGTGATCGGTTACCATGCCTCCAGCAGCACTGAATGTGCGTTCCGAAAGAACGCTGGATGCAGGACAGGCCAGTAGCTCAATTGCATACTGTGCAAGCTCTGGCCAGTGATCCATCCTCAAGACCCAGTAACCCAGAGGATTTTCGGTGGGAAAGGTGTCCAAGTCTGATCTTGCCCCTAGGTATTCCTGCACCATGTAAAACAGACGGTTGGTTGCTGGAACCGATCATACCTTGGGGCTGCGGACCAAAAAATTGTCTGAACGCATCGGTCAGACGGCCACCTTCTCCACCGCTCCTTCTTTGACTGACCGAAGCCTCAGCAACACGTTGTCCAGAAACAGGAGTTTGTAACCTCCCAGTCTCTGGGAACGCGTTGCACAGACCTTTCTGCAAGGCCTCCCGAAGATGTTTCATCCTCTGCTCCCTCTGCGATGGCAAGATAAGGTCCGCAACCTTACCCTTGTAACGTGGATCAAGGAGGGTTGCCAGCCAGTATTGGTCCTTCTCCTTGATACCACGAATACGAGGATCCTTACGCAGGCTTTGCAGGATCAGGGAGGCCATGCAGCGTAGGTTTGCTGAGGCATTCGGTCCGGAGTCCTCTGGGTCACTAAGGACGACAACGTCCGCAGCCACCTCCTCCCAGCCACGTACAAGTCCATGTGTTTCTTGGGACTGATCCCTTAAAGACTGCTGCTGATGCTGAGTGCCAGGCTCCACCTCCATACTGACACAATCTTCCTCCTCCTCCTCCTCCTCCTCGTCCTCTTCCTGTGTGATCGGCGGGCACGCAGGAACACTGTCTGGATAAAGGGGGCCTTGAGAGCTAAGGAAGTCCTCCTCTTCCTGCCTCTGTTCTGCCTCAAGTGCCCTGTCCATTATTCCACGCAGCGTGTGCTCCAACAGGTGGACAAGGGGGACAGTGTCACTGATGCATGCACTGTCACTGCTCACCGTCCTCGTGGCCTCCTCGAATGGTGACAGGACAGTGCATGCATCCCTGATCATGGCCCACTGGCGTGGGGAAAAAAAACCAAGCTCCCCTTACCCTGTCCTGGTGCCATAGTCGCACAGGTACTCATTGATGGCCCTCTGCTGCGTGTGCAGCCGCTGCAGCATGGCCAACGTTGAGTTCCACCTGGTGGGCATGTCACAGATTAGGCGGTTCTTGGGCAGGTTAAACTCCTTTTGGAGGTCCGTCAGCCGAGCACTGGCATTATATGACTGGCGGAAATGCACACAGACTTTCCTGGCCTGCCTCAGGACATCCTGTAAGCCCGGGTACCTGCCCAAGAACCGCTGCACCACCAAGTTAAGGACGTGAGCCAAATAGGGCACATGGGTCATTTGTCCCTGTCGGAGGGCAGAGAGGAGGATGGTGCCATTGTCGCAAACCACCATTCCTGCCTTAAGTTGGCGTGGCGTCAACCACCTCTGAACCTGCCCCTGCAGAGCTGACAGAACCTCTGCCCCAGTGTGACTCCTGTCCCCCAAGCACACCAGCTCAAGCACCGCATGGCATCTTTTGGCCTGCGTACTTGCGTAGCCCCTTGAACGACTACGGAGCACCGCTGGTTCCGAGGAAGAGGCCATGGAGGAAGAAGAAGAGGAGGGGGTGGAGGAGAGAGGTGTGTCACAATCATTAGCATTTTGGAGGCGTGGTGGCAGAACAACCTCCAACACTACTGCACCTTGTCCTGCATCCTTCCCAGCTGCCAGCAGAGTCACCCAATGCGCTGTGAAACTTAGGTAACGTCCCTGTCCATGCCTGCTGGACCATGAGTCAGCGGTAATATGCACCTTACCGCTGACCGCCCTGTCCAGCGAGGCATGGACATTGCCTTCCACATGCCGGTAGAGAGCCGGAATCGCCTTCCGTGAGAAAAAGTGGCGTTTGGGTACCTGCCACTGAGGAACCGCACATTCCACAAACTCACGGAAGGGGGCAGAGTCTACCAACTGAAAAGGCAGCAGTTGAAGTGCTAGCAATTTTGCCAAGCTAGCATTCAACCGCTGGGCATGTGGATGGCTGGGAGCAAACTTTTTTCGGCGGTGCAGCAGCTGGGGCAGGGAAATTTGCCTGGTACAATCTGACGTCGGTGTACCAAAAGCAGATTGCCCACAAGTACTTGGCTGTGACACACCTAATTCTACACCTTCATTGTTCTCACTGCAGGTCTCAGAGAGGACTGGAGGTCTAGTGGGGTTGGAAATCTCAGCTGATGAGGAGCAAGGAGAGATCCTCTTTGTTCTTTGGTGTGGGTCTTTTAGATTCGCTTGCCAACGAACTGCATGGCAGGTCAACATATGTCTGGTCAAGCATGTGGTACCCAAGCGGGAGATGTTTTGGCCACGTGAGATACGCTTGAGACATATGTTGCAAATAGCAGCGGTGCGATCTGATGCACTCGTCTCAAAAAAGGCCCACACCAAAGAACTTTTTGAATAACGCGCAGAGACTGCAGCGCCCTGCACATGTGGAGCTTTGGGGTGTGATGCAGTCAATGTGCTGCCCTTAGGCTAGCCCCTGGAGGGCACCCTGCCTCGTTGGTGAATTGCCGCCTCCTCCTCCTCCTCCTCCTCTCTCCTATCAGGCACCCACGTTGAGTCAGTGACCTCATCATCCCCTCCCTCCTCATCACTGGAGCAAACCTGGCAGTATGCTGCAGCAGGGGGAGCATGACTGCCAGATTGCTGTCCTTCTTGGGCACCCCCTCTGTCCGTGCTCATGTTACTGCCTTCATCGAGCTCAGTATCATCATCAGAGCCTTCCAAACGCTGGGCATCCTCCTGGAGCATGTACCCAACACTGTGGTCAAACAGTTCGAGGAACTCCTCAGGAGGACATGGTGGAGCTAGGGAAGGAGTCACTGATGACATTGAGCTGAGGGAAGAGGCCGCTGCTTTGCCAGACAAAGCACCCTGGGCATGGGTGAGAGAGGATGAGGAGGATGAGGACGGCTTGGTCATCCACTCGACCAAGTCTTCCGCATGTTGCGGCTCAACACGGCCAGCTGCCGAAAAAAAGGCCAAGCGTGTCCCATGGCCACGTGCTGATGAGGATGCACCGTCTCCACGACCAGCACTAGACACAGAGCCTGCTTGCCCTCTCTTATTGGCTTGTGACTGTCTGCCTCTCCTTCTTGGCCTTCCAGACATACTAATGGCCTGTAGCTGCACTAAGCTGGGAGATAGATATAGATATATATATATATATATATATATATATATATATATATATATGTACATATATATATATATATATATATATGTACATATATATATATGTACTGATACTGCAGCTAGCAAAATCAACTGCTTGCCTGTAGTATGAGAACTCCACCAACCTTCTACAGGTAGCTTTAGCTGAACACTGTGAGGTGGACGCACCCCACTAACTTGTAGGTTTAGCTGAACACTGTGAGCAGGACGCACTGCACTAACTGTAAATAGTCTAGCTGCCTGACCGTGGTACTAATAGGATCAAAAGAACACCAGTAATTTTCTTCAGGTAGCTTTATATACTGTAACCAGACAAGCCTGCCTGTCAGTAGGAAGATAACAGGAACGGATCTAGCTGAACACTGTGAGCAGGACACACTGTACTAAATGTAAATAGTCTAGCTGCCTGACCGTGGTACTAATAGGATCAAAAGAACACCAGTAATTTTCTTCAGGTAGCTTTATATACTGTAACCAGACAAGCCTGCCTGTCAGTAGGAAGATAACAGGAACTGATCTAGCTGAACACTGTGAGCAGGACGCACTGTACTAAATGTAAATAGTCTAGCTGCCTGACCGTGGTACTAATAGGATCAAAAGAACACCAGTAATTTTCTTCAGGTAGCTTTATATACTGTAACCAGACAAGCCTGCCTGTCAGTAGGAAGATAACAGGAACGGATCTAGCTGAACACTGTGAGCAGGACGCACTGTACTAAATGTAAATAGTCTCGCTGCCTGACCGTGGTACTAATAGGATCAAAAGAACACCAGTAATTTTCTTCAGGTAGCTTTATATACTGTAACCAGACAAGCCTGCCTGTCAGTAGGAAGATAACAGGAACGGATCTAGCTGAACACTGTGAGCAGGACGCACTGTACTAAATGTAAATAGTCTAGCTGCCTGACCGTGGTACTAATAGGATCAAATAGAACACCAGTAATTTTCTTCAGGTAGCTTTATATACTGTAACCAGACAAGCCTGCCTGTCAGTAGGAAGATAACAGGAACGGATCTAGCTGAACACTGTGAGCAGGATGCACTGTACTAAATGTAAATAGTCTAGCTGCCTGACCGTGGTACTAATAGGATCAAATAGAACACCAGTAATTTTCTTCAGGTAGCTTTATATACTGTAACCAGACAAGCCTGCCTGTCAGTAGGAAGATAACAGGAACGGATCTAGCTGAACACTGTGAGCAGGACGCACTGCACTAAATGTAAATAGTCTAGAAGATAACAGGAACGGATCTAGCTGAACACTGTGAGCAGGACGCACTGCACTAAATGTAAATAGTCTAGAATTTAACAGGAACGGATCTAGCTGAACACTGTGAGCAGGACGCACTACACTAAATATAAATAGTCTAGAAGATAACAGGAACGGATCTAGCTGAACACTGTGAGCAGGACGCACTGCACTAAATCTAAATAGTCTAGAAGATAACAGGAACGGATCTAGCTAAACTGAATACAGTGTATATATATATATATATGCAACACCTGGGATGCATATATATACACAATACACTGTAAGTGCAGCTAACTGACTGACTGTTCTGCCTAATCTATCTAACTCAAATCAAATGACACTGTCTGTCTCTCTCTCTCTCTCTCTATCTATGAACGCCGGAACACACACTACACAGGGCCGCCGTGCAGGCGGCCTTATATAGTGTGGGGCGTGTACTAAATCCCCTGAGCCATAATTGGCCAAAGCCTCCTTGGCTTTGGCCAATTACGGCTCTCTGTTCAGGCGGCGCTGTGATTGGCCAAGCATGCCGGTCATAGTGCATGCTTGGCCAATCATCAGCAATTAATGCACTGCGATGCCGCAGTGAATTATGGGCCGTGACGCGCCACACGAATTTGGCGCGAATGGCCCATATCGTTCACAATTCGGAGAGCGGGCGAACAGCCGATGTTCGAGTCGAACATGGGTTCGACTCGAACACGAAGCTCATCCCTATTAATGAGCTCCGACTGCCGGTGAAGACCATCAGGCCTGCAATGTGAACATTGCTGTCATTACTGCTTAAAGGGCCCTCATACTATTTTTATTAAGCCTGATCTCTCATTAGGATTAAAGGTTATATAGGCCACCCTGGGTTCCAGCTTTAAAAGTTTGCCAGCATTAATGTCTAACTCTTGCCTATGCTTTCAGGTCATATTCAAGTAGTATTTCATTGATCATACTTCCCTGTATATCTTTTTTCTTCTTTTCCCTTCTTTATGTTGAAGAAAAGGGGGGAAGGGAGATGAAGGGTTTTTTTGTCTTTCTCTCTTTCTCCACCTTTTATAATTGGCATCTATTGGCATTTATAAAGATATACTCTCTTACTCTAATATGTACTTTTAGTCTTGCAGCCTTGTCAGTGTTCATCTGCGGCCTTGTCAGTGACATTTGCAGCCTTGCCCAGGCTGCCATTAAACTGCAGTACTTGTCAGTGTCACTGCAGTTTGAAAATGGCGCCGCCGAGATACACAGAGCCGGCTCTTCTCGTAGTCCCGCCCAGTCCCCCCCTATGATAAACATAACACAGGTCCAATGGCAGGACTGGGCGTGACTGTGAGCGGAGCCGAGCGCCGCCCATATACATACATAGCCGAGTGTACTCGGCTAGGTTCGGCTAGTTCCGCTCACAGTCACGCCCAGTCCCTGTGTTATGTCCATCATATGTCACAATCAGCAGGGGGGATCGGCGGGGATCGGCGTATAACACACACTCACAATTTTCCCCTGATTTTATTTATTGGCGTGTTATACACCAATAAATATGGTATATACTTTTTCACAGATTATGGGAGAGTGATTAATGCTAAGCTGTTGTGTATTGGTTCTTTCTCCACATTTATCATTTTTAGTTTTCAACACTACACCTTATGGTAGTTGTAATCTAGGTTGGTCGTCTCTAATGGTAGCTCGCAAGATTTCTATCTATCTATATTGAGAAAAGAAACCTGCCTGCACTAAGGTGAAGGGTGAAACTTGTAGTGATGTAGTAGTGTAGTAGATGATTATTATTTAGTTATTATTATAATGTAAGTAATTTCCCACAGCAACCCGATTCTTCCAGAGAGATGCATTTATTGAAACTTCAGACAGAACAAAGTCCATAAGATACTTGCAACAGATGACAAAATCCAACAAAGTAAATATGACAATGAACAGTAGCCTTCAGAGTCCCATTTGTCCTAGACAATATCTAGACCTGTGGCCTTCATCTTCATGGAGAATGAAAAGACTGACTGCCAGCTTGAATTGTCCACCTGAAATACTAGTCTGACACTGGGGGGGGGGTTCTGAATACCCCCTCAAGTCTAATTACCATCAATAAATACTTATTCTATGGTCCTTTATCTTCCTTAAGTATGTAAACAATGTACCCTTTGATTAACAGGCCATACCTAGATAGACTTGTATACAATCAATACATCAAAGGGTCATCAGCTGTCCCTTTGATATGTTAAAATTGAGTTGGCAACTCAACCATTATCAACTGAATTGTGGCCTGGTCAATATGTCAATATTGTACTGTATGTGTACACATATATCCTACATAAATCGGCCAACATATTACAACAAAACTGAGATCTGTACTGCAGGACATAGGCTAGGTCTGGGTCAAAGTCGTGGTTTTGATGCACACAATGTCCGGCAGGTGAGAGTCACTTAGAGAGTCACTTAGACTTGTCCTCACGCGGTTCTTGTTAAAGTTCATAGCAGAGAATGTCTTCTCACACATTTATGTTGGGCCAAACAAGCTCAGCATTTTCTTAGCCAATGTTCAAATTTCTTGAAACCGGCTCTTATCCAGTTGGTGGTAAAAGTTCACAAGAGAGAGCTGTTGGTGACGACTGTGTAATTCGCTGTCACAATGCAGCTCAATGAGCCTGAGCTACAGCTGATCTGGATCATCATCGGGGTCACCAGAGAATGGAGAGGAGAAAAGGCTGATCTCCTTTTCAATAGCTGCAAAATCCTGAAAGCTCCGTTTAATCTCCCCAGCCAGAGATGTGATGTCTGCTGCATACCGGCTCGTTTGCGCACTGATATTGTCCTGTGGAAAACTGTTCATTATTTCCTGCAATGCTGAACAATGTATGAGATCGGGGTGTGTTTGTGACAACTGCCTTATGAAAAGTTGCAGCTTGGTTCCAAAGGCTTTGAGGTGTGAATAAAGCTTGTTCACCGCTGCATCTTTCCCTTGAAGACTCGTTTTCAGTACATTCAGATAAAAAAATGAATAAAAACCAAGCGCTGATGTGGAAAGATATGTGTGATATAAATAAATTGTGCTTAAAAATATATACCAATATAGTTAGTGCTATGAAAAAATCAGTAAATTAAAGCTGCTATCAATATAGGGTGATCAGATAACCAAACAAATAGTACTAAGTATAAAATTGATGCGCTTTAAATAAATAGTGCACAATATGCTGCTGCGACTAAGCTTAAATCCAGGAATAAAAAATGCATACATGTGAATAAAATAAATTAATAATTATGGTGCTAATACATGTGTTAAAATTGCCAAAATAAATCTTCAAATTGGTGATGTGACGGTGAGTATAAATAAAATAATAATGACACTCTAAATACAATGTCCAGGCAGAGATAAATAGTGGGAGAAAGTAAAAATAATTAAACAGTTCCTTCCCTGAATCCAGATTGATTGACTCACTGGGTTAGATCGTTTGTATCAGGATATTTAGTTTTTCTTGTATCCCACCTCAGCATTTACACTGCTGGTGATTCGGCTCTCAGGATAAAGGTTTTATGCAAAGCAAGCAAAGAAAAAATAGATCATTGTGCAGTGAACTTACTAGATAGTACATAAGCAAAACAGGGACAAAAGATACACTCACAAACTCCCGGTCTATTAGAAGCATTCAAATAAGCAGATTGCAGTCAGCCGCTGTGGACGAGGTTTCCCATAGAGAAACAGCTGCTGTTAACCTTCAGGTGTATTGCAGCACTGAACGTCCTAAGCTCCTCCCACGCGTTACATCACTGACACGTGACTTTTTCAAGGATCCTTGAAAAAGTCACGTGTCAGTGATGTAACGCGTGGGAGGAGCTTAGGACGTTCAGTGCTGCAATACACCTGAAGGTTAACAGCAGCTGTTTCTCTATGGGAAACCTCGTCCACAGCGGCTGACTGCAATCTGCTTATTTGAATGCTTCTAATAGACCGGGAGTTTGTGAGTGTATCTTTTGTCCCTGTTTTGCTTATGTACTATCTAGTAAGTTCACTGCACAATGATCTATTTTTTCTTTGCTTGCTTTGCATAAAACCTTTATCCTGAGAGCCGAATCACCAGCAGTGTAAATGCTGAAGTGGGATACAAGAAAAACTAAATATCCTGATACAAACGATCTAACCCAGTGAGTCAATCAATCTGGATTCAGGGAAGGAACTGTTTAATTATTTTTACTTTCTCCCACTATTTATCTCTGCCTGGACATTGTATTTAGAGTGTCATTATTATTTTATTTATACTCACCGTCACATCACCAATTTGAAGATTTATTTTGGCAATTTTAACACATGTATTAGCACCATAATTATTAATTTATTTTATTCACATGTATGCATTTTTTATTCCTGGATTTAAGCTTAGTCGCAGCAGCATATTGTGCACTATTTATTTAAAGCGCATCAATTTTATACTTAGTACATTCAGATACTTTGTTATGTCAGCTAGAAACCCCAAATCAGCCAGCCAAATAGGATCAGATAGTTCTCACATCGGTTGTCCCTTTGTTTTCAAGAATTCTCCGATTTCCTTTCTGAGAGAGTGGAAACGCTGCACTGCAGACCCCCGACTGAACATTCTTACATCGTTGTGATATAAAACATCTTCCTATTCAGCCTGGATGTCCAGTGGAAACGGTTTAAACTGGCGGTGGCACAGGGCTTTAGAGCGAATAAAATGAATAGTCTTCACCACCGGTTTCATAACAAGATCATATTTGAGATGTTTAGCACAGAGAACTTGTTGATGAATGATACAATGGAGTTTAATAGCTTTGCCTCCTTCTTCGATCACCTTGTTACAGATTAGGGTTGATAATCCACTTTGTTCACCATCCATGGCAGGTGCCCCATCAGTAATAATCCTAGGAACTTTGTTCCAAGTTTCATGTCATCTATGGTGGAGCTAACAGAAACAAATAAATCTTTTCCTCTTGTTTGGTCCGTAAGGCTCTGGAGGTCAAGTAGTTCTTCAGTCACATTCATTTCATCGTCCACCCCTCTCATAAAAATCAGTAACTGACCCTTGTCAGATCGGTCCGTGCTTTTATCACAGGCTACTGAAAAGAAGTCAAAATCCACTCCTTTGGATGTCAACTGTCTCTTAATATCTGATGAAATCTCTTCAATCCTCTGTCCTACAGTGTTACGAGCCAGGCAAATGTTGGCAAATGTTGGCAAACTCTTGCTTCTTCTCAGGACAGATATTCTCCATCATTTTCATAACGCATTCTTTGATAAAGTCACCCTCAGCAAAAGATTTGCAATTTTTATCAATTAACATTGCCACCTCATAGCTCGCCCTTGTGGCATTTTCATTTGACTCATGGGCTCTTGTGAAAAATCGCTGTTGTGACATTAAAACAGCTTCAAGTTGCTTCAACTTTTTACTGTGGTGGCGCCCTGTTAGCTTGTGGTATGTGCTATGTCTCGACTGGTAGTGTCTCTTCACATTAAATTCCTTATAAACAGCCGCAGTCTTTTGGCATATCAGACAAACACAGTGATTCTGTATTTCAGTGAAGAAATATTCCACTTTCCACCTATCCTGGAAGTGGCAGCCCTCACAGTCAACTTTCCTTCTCTTATTTACAGTCGTCATTTTAGAAATTGACCAGAAGGGGGAGCATGGGAGCGCAGTGCCAGAGGTTTTGGTCTAAGTGTGTTCATCCGATACCCTAATACACCACCCAACAAGAATTCTCCTACCTTTGTGGCTGTGTGTGGTGAGTCTAAGGTTGAGCTCAGGCGTGTTATTTGAATATATATCTTATCTTCTGTGGCCCCCAACGAATCCCCGAGCTCCGCTCAGGGTATCGATGAGCTCAGGTGTGTTATTTTTTTAAATATATATATCTCTCTTCTTTAGCCCCTGACCAATCCCCAAGTGCCTCTCAGGGTAAGGATGAGCTCAAGCGACATGCCTGATCTAAAGTAAACAGCCTATAGAATTCATGAATAACAGACAACAAGCATTGAAAAGCAGGAAGTTCGGCGTTCGCTGCGCTCCACGGACCCTAACCGGATGTGACGGATCTAGAGCGTCATTATTTCACATCCGATTCGGGTCCGTGGAGCGCAGCAAGCGTCGGACTTCCTGCTTTTCAATGCTTGTTGTCTGTTACCTAATGGAAGTGCAATATTTACCTTCTATTTATTAACCACTTAAGGACCGCCTAACGCCGATTTACGTCGGCAAGGCGGCACGGGCAGGCAAAATCACGTACATGTACGTGATTTGCCTCTCGCGGGTGGGGGGTCCGATCGGACCCCCCCCCGGTGCCCGAAGCGGTCCCGTTCTGTTCCCCGGCGATCCGAGATGAGGGGGAGGCCATCCGTTCGTGGCCCCCCCCTCGCAATCGCCGCCGGCCAATGGGAACACTCCTTTGCTGCTGTATGCTAAACAGCAGCAAAGGAAATGATGTCATCTCTCCTCGGCTCGGTATTTTCCGTTCCAGCGCCGAGGGGAGAAGACATCAATGTGAGTGCACAACACACACACACACAGTAGAACATGCCAGGCATACAAAACACCCCGATCCCCCCCCGATCGCCCCCCGATCCCCCCCCAATCACCCCCCCCCCCCCCTGTCACAAACTGACACCAGCAGGTTTTTTTTTTTTTTTTTTTTTTTTTTTTTCTGATTACTGCATAGTGTCAGTTTGTGACAGTTACAGTGTTGGGACAGTGAGTATTACCCCCCTTTAGGTCTAGGATACCCCCCTAACCCCCCCTAATAAAGTTTTAACCCCTTGATCACCCCCTGTCACCAGTGTTGCTAAGCGATCATTTTTCTGATCGCTGTATTAGTGTCGCTGGTGACGCTAGTTAGTGAGGTAAATATTTAGGTTCGCCGTCAGCGTTTTATAGTGACAGGGACCCCCATATACTATCTAATAAATGTTTTAACCCCTTGATTGCCCCCTAGTTAACCCTTTCACCACTGATCACCGTATAACCGTTACGGGTGACGCAGGTTAGTTCGTTTATTTTTTATAGTGTCAGGGCACCCGCCGTTTATTACCTAATAAAGGTTTAGCCCCCTGATCGCCCGGCGGTGATATGCGTCGCCCCAGGCAGCGTCAGATTAGCGCCAGTACCGCTAACACCCACGCACGCAGCATGCGCCTCCCTTAGTGGTATAGTATCTGATCGGATCAATATCTGATCTGATCAGATCTATACTGGCGTCCCCAGCAGTTTAGGGTTCCCAAAAACACAGTGTTAGCGGGATCAGCCCAGATACCCGCTAGCACCTGCGTTTTGCCCCTCCGCCCAGCCCACCCAAGTGCAGTATCGATCGATCACTGTCACTTACAAAACACTAAACGCATAACTGCAGCGTTCGCAGAGTCAGGCCTGATCCCTGCGATCGCTAACAGTTTTTTTGGTAGCATTTTGGTGAACTGGCAAGCAAGCACCAGGCAGCGTCAGGTTAGCGCCAGTACCGCTAACACCCACGCACGCACCGTACACCTCCCTTAGTGGTATAGTATCTGATCGGATCAATATCTGATCCGATCAGATCTATACTAGCGTCCCCAGCAGTTTAGGGTTCCCAAAAACGCAGTGTTAGCGGGATCAGCCCAGATACCTGCTAGCACCTGCGTTGTGCCCCTCCGCCCGGCCCAGCCCACCCAAGTGCAGTATCGATCGATCACTGACACTTACAAGGCACTAAACGCATAACTGCAGCGTTCGCAGAGTCAGGCCTGATCCCTGCGATCGCTAACAGTTTTTTTGGTAGCATTTTGGTGAACTAGCAAGCACCGGCCCCAGGCAGCGTCAGGTTAGCGCCAGTACCGCTAACACCCACGCACGCAGCATACGCCTCCTTTAGTGGTATAGTATCTGAACGGATCAATATCTGATCCGATCAGATCTATACTAGCGTCCCCAGCAGTTTAGGGTTCCCAAAAACGCAGTGTTAGCGGGATCAACCCAGATACCTGCTAGCACCTGCGTTTTGCCCCTCCGCCCGGCCCAGTCCAGCCCACCCAAGTGCAGTATCGATCGATCACTGTCACTTACAAAACACTAAACGCATTACTGCAGCGTTCGCAGAGTCAGGCCTGATCCCTGCGATCGCTAACAGTTTTTTTGGAAGCTTTTTATTGAACTGGCAAGCACCAGCGGCCTAGTACACCCCGGTCGTAGTCAAACCAGCACTGCAGTAACACTTGGTGACGTGGCGAGTCCCATAAGTGCAGTTCAAGCTGGTGAGGTGGCAAGCACAAGTAGTGTCCCGCTGCCACCAAGAAGACAAACACAGGCCCGTAGTGCCCATAGTGCCCTTCCTGCTGCATTCGCCAATCCTAATTGGGAACCCACCACTTCTGCAGCGCCCGTACTTCCCCCATTCACATCCCCCAACGAAATGCAGTCGGCTGCATGAGAGGCATTTTTATGTGCTCCCGAGTACCCCTACCCAACGAACCCCCCCAAAAAGATGTTGTGTCTGCAGCAAACGCGGATATAGGCGTGACACCCGCTATTATTGTCCCTCCTGTCCTGACAATCCTGGTCTTTGCATTGGTGAATGTTTTGAACGCTACCATACACTAGTTGAGTATTAGCGTAGGGTACAGCATTGCACAGACTAGGCACACTTTCACAGGGTCTCCCAAGATGCCATCGCATTTTGAGAGACCCGAACCTGGAACCGGTTACAGTTATAAAAGTTAGTTACAAAAAAAGTGTAAAAAAAAAAAAATATATATAAAATAAAAAAAAATAGTTGTCGTTTTATTGTTCTCTCTCTCTATTCTCTCTCTCTATTGTTCTGCTCTTTTTTTACTGTATTCTATTCTGCAGTGTTGTTATTGTTATTGTTATTGTTATTATGTTTTATCATGTTTGTTTTTCAGGTATGTAATTATTTATACTTTATTGTTTACTGTGCTTTATTGTTAACCATTTTTTTGTCTTCAGGTACGCCATTCACAACTTTGAGTGGTTATACCAGAATGATGCCTGCAGGTTTAGGTATCATCTTGGTATCATTCTTTTCAGCCAGCGGTCGGCTTTCATGTAAAAGCAATCCTAGCGGCTAATTAGCCTCTAGACTGCCTTTACAAGCCGTGGGAGGGAATGCCCCCCCCCCCCCACCGTCTTCCGTGTTTTTCTCTGGCTCTCCTGTCTCAACAGGGAACCTGAGAATGCAGCCGGTGATTCAGCCAGCTGACCATAGAGCTGATCAGAGACAAGAGTGGCTCCAAACATCTCTATGGCCTAAGAAACCGGAAGCTACGAGCATTTTATGACTTAGATTTCGCCGGATGTAAATAGCGCCATTGGGAAATTGGGGAAGCATTTTATCACACCGATCTTGGTGTGGTCAGATGCTTTGAGGGCAGAGGAGAGATCTAGGGTCTAATAGACCCCAATTTTTTCAAAAAAGAGTACCTGTCACTACCTATTGCTATCATAGGGGATATTTACATTCCCCGAGATAACAATAAAAATGATTTAAAAAAAAAAAAAATGAAAGGAACAGTTTAAAAATAAGATAAAAAAGCAAAAAAATAATAAAGAAAAAAAAAAAAAAAAAAAAAGCACCCCTGTCGCCCCCTGCTCTTGCGCTAAGGCGAACGCAAGCGGCGGTCTGTCGTCAAACGTAAACAGCAATTGCACCATGCATGTGAGGTATCGCCGCGAAGGTCAGATCGAGGGCAGTAATTTTTGCAGTAGACCTCCTCTGTAGATCTAAAGTGGTAACCTGTAAAGGCTTTTAAAGGCTTTTAAAAATGTATTTATTTTGTTGCCACTGCACGTTTGTGCGCAATTGTAAAGCATGTCATGTTTGGTATCCATGTACTCGGTCTAAGATCATCTTTTTTATTTCATCAAACATTTGGGCAATATAGTGTGTTTTAGTGCATTAAAATTTAAAAAAGTGTGTTTTTTCCCCAAAAAATGCGTTTGAAAAATCGCTGCGCAAATACTGTGTGAAAAAAAAAAATGAAACACCCACCATTTTAATCTGTAGGGCATTTGCTTTAAAAAAATATATAATGTTTGGGGGTTCAAAGTAATTTTCTTGCAAAAAAAAAAAAACTTTTTCATGTAAAAAATAAGTGTCAGAAAGGGCTTTGTCTTCAAGTGGTTAGAAGAGTGGGTGATGTGTGACATAAGCTTCTAAATGTTGTGCATAAAATGCCAGGACAGTTCAAAACCCCCCCAAATGACCCCATTTTGGAAAGTAGACACCCCAAGCTATTTGCTGAGAGGCATGTCGAGTCCATGGAATATTTTATATTGCGACACAAGTTGCGGGAAAGAGACAAATTTTTTTTTTTTTTTTTTGCACAAAGTTGTCACTAAATGATATATTGCTCAAACATGCCATGGGAATATGTGAAATTACACCCCAAAATACATTCTGCTGCTTCTCCTGAGTACGGGGATACCACATGTGTGAGACTTTTTGGGAGCCTAGCCGTGTACGGGACCCCGAAAACCAAGCACCGCCTTCAGGCTTTCTAAGGGGCGTGAATTTTTGATTTCACTCTTCACTGCCTATCACAGTTTCGGAGGCCATGGAATGCCCAGGTGGCACAAAACCCCCCCAAATGACCCCATTTTGGAAAGTAGACACCCCAAGCTATTTGCTGAGAGGTATAGTGAGTATTTTGCAGACCTCACTTTTTGTCACAAAGTTTTGAAATTTGAAAAAAGAAAAAAAAAAAAAGTTTTTTCTTGTCTTTCTTCATTTTCAAAAACAAATGAGAGCTGCAAAATACTCACCATGCCTCTCAGCAAATAGCTTGGGGTGTCTACTTTCCAAAATGGGGTCATTTGGGGGGGGTTTGTGCCACCTGGGCATTCCATGGCCTCCGAAACGGTGTTAGGCAGTGAAGAGTAAAATCAAAAATTCACGCCCTTAAAAACGCTGAAGGCGGTGATTGGTTTTCGGGGCCCCGTACGCGGCTAGGCTCCCAAAAAGTCCCACACATGTGGTATCCCCATACTCAGGAGAAGCAGCTAAATGTATTTTGGGGTGCAATTCCACATAGGCCCATGGCCTGTGTGAGCAATATATCATTTAGTGACAACTTTGTGCAAAAAAAAAAAAAAAAAAAAAAAAAAAGTGTCACTTTCCCGCAACTTGTGTCAAAATATAAAATATTCCATGGACTCAATATGCCTCTCAGCAAATAGCTTGGGGTGTCTACTTTCCAAAATGGGGTCATTTGGGGGGGGGTTGTGCCACCTGGGCATTCCATGGCCTCCGAAACTGTGATAGGCAGTGAAGAGTGAAATCAAAAAGTTACACCCTTAGAAATCCTGAAGGCGGTGATTGGTTTTCGGGGTCCCATACGCGGCTAGGCTCCCAAAAAGTCCCACACATGTGGTATCCCCGTACTCAGGAGAAGCAGCTGAATGTATTTTGGGGTACAATTCCACATAGGCCCATGGCCTGTGTGAGCAATATATCATTTAGTGACAACTTTTTGTAAATATTTTTTTTTTTTTTTTTTTGTCATTATTCAATCACTTGGGACAAAAAAAATAAATATTCAATGGGTTCAACATGCCTATCAGCAATTTCCTTGGGGTGTCTACTTTCCAAAATGGGGTCATTTGGGGGGGTTTTGTACTGCCCTGCCATTTTAGCACCTCAAGAAATGACATAGGCAGTCATAAACTAAAAGCTGTGTAAATTCCAGAAAATGTACCCTAGTTTGTAGACGCTATAACTTTTGCGCAAACCAATAAATATACGCTTATTGACATTTTTTTTACCAAAGACATGTGGCCGAATACATTTTGGCCTAAATGTATGACTAAAATTGAGTTTATTGGATTTTTTTTATAACAAAAAGTAGAAAATATCATTTTTTTTCAAAATTTTCGGTCTTTTTCCGTTTATAGCGCAAAAAATAAAAACTGCAGAAGTGATCAAATACCATCAAAAGAAAGCTCTATTTGTGGGAAGAAAAGGACGCAAATTTCGTTTGGGTACAGCATTGCATAACCGCGCAATTAGCAGTTAAAGCGACGCAGTGCCAAATTGGAAAAAGACCTCTGGTCCTTAGGCAGCATAATGGTCCGGGGCTCAAGTGGTTAAACAGAATCACGCTATGGAGGCGTTTTATTATCCCTACATGATACCTGCTTGACCAATTACACTAAGGAGAGTGAGATATCCGCAGAAAGAACCGTTTACCACTGTGAATCCCATAAGGGGGAGCACGAGTGACACACGGACACCGCCCTCTTGTGGAGATTGAGGTTACCACTTTTTCTTCAAGCCAAACCTAAACACTTTAGCGGCGCACAGTAAATTTTTTTGTTTTAGCATACACTATAGGATTGTAACAGACCTGGGACACCTTTAGGCACTCCAAAGAGAATAGTAATGAGGCGCACATAGTGCCCCCCACCTTCCTGTCAATCACTGTTCCGAGCCACTTTCCTGTCTGAGGGCCGCACTTGGGACATCTCTGCCCTAAGGAGCCTGACTGATGACAGGTTCCTTCCTGTTTGCACTTCACTGTGAGGCTCAGATCAGCGGACTACATACGCGTCGGTGGCGCAGTGATGTGACCCCGCCCCTTGGGATGGGCTTGTGCCATGCATCATCATGCTGAGTGACTCTGTGACAGATCGAGGTTGCAATTGGTCGAGCGCCGCCATCTGTCACACTGATCACCAGCTGATTTCAATTGCACAGAGTACAATTGATCTCAGTCAGCCTCACCAGGGGTATATTAGCCCACACCCCAGACATCCACAGTGATGACGTGGTGGATGGCGGGACAATACACTACAGGACACAAGGCAGAGGAATGTGATTAGCAAACAGTGTTTTTCCTCTCTCAAATCCAAATCTACCTTCCCTTATCTGTTCCACCCTATTCAGCATACTCGTGCTTGGGGTGAAGCGTTCAGATAACAATCTCTACTGTGTCTATATACTTACCAATCTACATCTCTACAACATCCTATGAGTACCCTTTTCTTTATACACTTTTTCCCTTTATACAGAGAAACATGCACAGCACTCTACTGCAGTACATCCAGACTCCATCGCTTGTTGGTCAGAATCTTGGCAGGAGTTTGACTCCACACCCCTGGGGTCCTTACAGTTGGGACAGGTGCCCCCCTTTGCTCTCTCGCCCCTCTGTGCATGCCCGCTCCTCTTTACCCGGTTGCCATCTGGCGTTTACCTTGGTTTTGTGCTCAATCTGTGGGAATACATCCTTTGGCCCCCTGGTTTTTCTTACCGGTGATTCGCTCATCCTTGTAAGTATAGTCTCTTTTGCTGTTATGTTTTATCAAAAGTGTTTAGAAATGCATATCTGTTGTGATTATTTTTCTTGTTTAATTACTATTGACAAACTATTATACTAGTTCATTACTTTACTATTGTATTACTATATTTATATTATAGAATACTCATGACTTTCAAAAAATGACATAAGCCTCCGAAGAAGGACTACAAGGTCCGAAACATGTTAGGCGTCATTTGTAGTATGTTTTCTTGCTAGCCCGACATTGTCTACAGGGCAGCTGAGCTTCATACCAATGTCATTTTGAGTATACTTGCTATGTGTTATATTCACATTTTTATCATGTAATTTATACCCTTTTGCTTATGCAATTTTACTGTATGTTTATAATAAAATATATTGTTTCTACTACATTACCTGGTCTGTCTATAAAATCTGGAGTGGGGGGGTGTGGCTTGACCTCAGTGGAAGATAGCCGCTTAACAATATGAGAGAGGCACGAGCTCGGATATTGAAACGCATTTTATTGTAAAGCGGAATAGCACGTCCTACCATCCACCCTCCATCCGTTAGGGTCGCTCAACGAGCACAGACTGACACACACAATCCGCACCACTGACAATGCCACATTGTAGATGAACCTCCTATTCAGGACTCCCTATGTCTCGCTCGAGCCACCACCCACTTTTAACTATCATCAGCCAGGATAACCTCCAAACCCAGACAATATCACATCGCAAGCAAGCTTATCCGACGGGTAATCCTCCGAGCTCCTTCCTCCAGGACACGCAATGTTTACTGCTAGCTACTGTCTTGGACAGCTTGAGCATTATCCAATGCTTATAAGACCTTCATTGTTAATGAACTGAGTTTGCTCCATCCTACATATCATATCACCACAGTCCGCCCATGACATATCACTCTACAGGGGATGGTTATTGATGTTCGTCTCTAAGGGGGTGGAAGAACAACAAATATGGAACCCCAGAGCAAATAGTGTCCAGCCCTCTGTCTGATGTCACAACACAGATGCATATTGTTAACCCAGGATGACGGCACGCGGTGTCAATGCCAAATGCCTTATCGAACAGTCCACAGTGACTCTCTAGATGACTAGCACAGACCTGACACCTGCACCCCCCTATGGGTCGGCGATGCAACCCGCTGAGACAACATCACACAATATTTATGTTGACAAGAGTCGAGAGTCCTTTACCACCTACGGCGCTTTCAAAGAACGACGACTAGACAGCACCCATGCACTTAAACCAACCAAGGCCTGCACATGTTAAGCATTACACACACTTCCTAGAGGGAGAGATATCACACGCCTCTAACAATCATTTACTAGCCTGATCTATGACTTGCTTCACCTAGTTGCATCAGGCAATCTGACCAAATAGGACAGCTGTATAGACCGATACCAGTCACCATTGACCAACATTAGTTATCTCGGCAAAAACATAGAGAGGCAAAATCGACCTTAACTGACTTGAATTGTATTCCACAAGCACCCAGGGACAACTCACATTCATCACGCTTGTACCATAGGGGTAGAAGCAATATACAATAAGCTAGAAATGAGCCTTGCAGGACATTTAAGGGGATCCTTACGTCTAATGCTTTTCAATTTTCTTCTGTTCTAATGTTTTTTTCAAGTTTTCAAGGTTTCAATGTTTGCCTCTAATTGGGCTAATGACTGTTAGTTCTAAATGGTTTTGTATTGTTAAAATGACATGTTTTATGTCACTAATATCAATAAGGTTTTGTTTACTGTTGCATCACCACACTGTCTTGCATTAGTAGTCCTACCACTCATGTCCACAAACAATGCTGCTATGCAGTAAGCATACACCCACCAAAGCCTCCAGGTTATTCCTGTCAGACTTTGGACCACAACGAGGTTACCCACTCCCCATCCCTCCCCTACACATGCATTACTCAAACCTCCCCTACAGATTACTTAATGCTTTCTCTGTCAGTAGGACACGACCCCACTATTCAGTTTATTTCCTTCCACTAGCTCCAGCTCCTCTCCCACGCAGTGGTATCAGGCATTGCCTCTACCCTTTCATCCTACCCACCAAACTACACCACTGACCCGATCCGGATACACCTTCATACAGGTGCATAAATTATTCGGACAAGCGAGCAGGCCTCGCTAATCGCCGGAAGCTATCAACAGCTCCCAAGTCTCCATCTCTCAACTATACAAATCTTTGATCCATTCAACCTACTTCCCTTTTTCTTTTTCTTTTGACCTATTTCTACTCACCCCTCTTCCCCTAGCCCTTTACTTACCTTACATCTTACATCTACCGGGTCCCAATCCCATCACCCAACCTTAGGCCAGTCCCCAATTCACATCTACAGAATCTTTGTCCTCCTTTGACAGAAACCCTGTAAGTATCAGTGATCTCCCACAAGTGATTTATACCAAGAACACTACGTTATACCCCACAATGGCTAGTCCAACTACCAAACAAACCAAATGCATTACTAAGATTGTTTCCCTAAATGCACGCGGTCTTAACATCCCTGAAAAACGTTCTCAAGTACTCCTTTTCATGTGAAAAAATAATGCTGACATCATATTCCTCCAAAAAACACACTTTAAAGTGGATTCTACCCCTAAACTTTCAAATGCCCGCTTCCCAACTGCCCTACACACAACAAACAGGGCATCCAAATCAAAATCAAAATCCTTTTCACGAGACACTGCCCATTTCAAGTCTCAGATTCCTACCTAGATGAAGAAGGTTGTTACATGTTTGTTAAGGGCTCATTGTTCAGTAAACGTCTTACCCTTGAAAATATATATGCCCCCAATGTTAAACAAGTACCATTCTTCAGGTCTACTTTACAAAGACTTGCAACATTCCAGGAGGGCACCTTGATAGTAGGGGTAGATTTCAATGTCCCAATTAACCCCCTCCACGACACGTCTTCAGGCACTTCCAAGTTACCTTTCAAAGCACTACGTGCAATAAAAATACACCTCCAAGACTGGACACTACATGACTCATGGCGCATGCTAAATCCTAATATTAAAGACTATACACCTTTTACTCAGCCCCGCAGGACCGATACGCTGGACTCAACTACCTATTCCTGTCACAAAGGGATTTGCCAATGCTTACCTCAGCCACCATAGAGCCTATGTATTTATCAGGCCACCATTCAATTACCATGGCCATAGAGTTCACAAACGCACCATAAAAATCCTTGATATGGCGCCTAGACCCATCGCTACTCACAGACAGCCTGATAGCACCTATTATTAACAAACGACTCGTACAATATTTCCGACTCTCTGGACATTTCTCCAATGACGAAAGGGGAGGCACACAAATGTACCATACGAGGAGAACTAATTGCACTTTCCGCCAAAAGAAGACGGGAAAAACAAGCTCACATCACGAAACACATTCACAAGCTAGAAAGCGCACATAAACTGACCCAAGCGACATCATCTCTAAAAGAACTCCTCCAGGACAGGGCCGAACTTGTAGAAGAATTGAATTTTAAAAAAACCAAAGCGTAACTATATATTATCCCAAAAAATGTTCTATGAGTATGGAAATAAAACAGGTAGACTTCTAGCCAGGGCTCTACGAACGAAAAAAGCATCAACGACAATACACTATCTAAACGATTCAAAAAGAAGAGGATTTGTTGTGCTAAACCTAAAATAATACAAATTATAAAAAGTTGCTAGCACGGTATTGCTGGATACGATAAGATAAATAGTTGGGGGTAAGAGGTGCAGCCCAAGGCTTGTGGGCTGCACAAGGGACATGTGACGTAGCGCTGTAGATGGGGAAGTGGCCACTCTCTCGTTGGTAGGAAGCGATGGATGCTTTCCGATTGCCTGTACCTCATTCAATATATGTGAGCTTTGTGTCCTGTTTTATATCAATAAATTAAGCCTTCTGTCGGATGTCTGCGCAATGAGAGTGTTTCTTCCATTTTCTACCTATGTGGCCCCCTGGTTGTACCTTTGGGAGCATCTTGCTTAGTCAAGTGTTTACTGGGCTGTGTACATCTGGTCGGTCAGGGAGAGAGGGACCTCTGTAACGCAGTAAATCGTTTGAAGCGTGGATCCGACTAACTATACATCTTTATAAAGTGTATTTCCAATGCAGTGGCGGTAAGAGTCATTAATATTGGATGTTGGTGAAGGCTCTTTCTTTTCAGTATTTGAACATCTCTGACGGATTTCTGAACTTTTTCTGATGAACTATATAATATATTGATTTATCAGCATTTATTTTATTATGAACTTATTGTTGATTACCACTATCTAAACGATTCTTTGGGAAATAAAATGACTTCCAATGATCAGATAGCGGACCAATTTGTCCAGTATTATACCCACCTTTATAATCCTAAATCAAACATCCCCCAGACGGACGAAGAGACAAGACCCCAAATGATCAAAGATCACCAAAGCACCAAACCCCTATCCGAGTTAGAAGCCACGACTCTGAAAAAACATTGTCTACAGAGGAATTAGATTCAATACTCAAACAACTGAAACCAGGAAAAAGCCTGGGCCCAGATGGGTTGACAACAGGGTATTACAAAGCATTTATAGATACACTTAAAGAGGGAGTCCACCTTAAACAAAAAATATTAAAAGCCAGCAGCTACAAATACTGCAGTTGCTGACTTTTAATAAATGGACACTTACCTGTCCCAGGGTCCAGCGATGTCGGCAGCCGAAGCCGATCGATCGCTCGTCTCTCGGCTGCCCCCACCGCCATCCTCAATCAGGGAATCATGAAGTGAAGCGTTGCGGCTTCACTGCCCAGTTCCCTACTACGCATGCGCGAGTCGCGCTGCACATCTACACTGGATTACCGTTGTGTTGTGGGAACTGTGTGTTTCCCACAACACAACGGGGGGGGCATTTGCAGCTAGCTGCGGCTAGCTTTTCCCGGAAGTGGGTGCAGATACCTGTATTATACAGGTATCTGTACCCCCCTCCCCCCTGAAAGGTGCCAATTGAGGCACCGGAGGGGGGGAGGAATCTGATGAGCGGAAGTTCCACTTTAGAATGGAACTCCGCTTTAAGCCACACTTGCTTAGCACATTTAACTCCCTCTCATCAGACAATCTATCACCCTGAGACCTCCTAACAGCACACATTACTGTAATACCGAAACCAAATAAGGACCTCTCTGTGGTCTCCAATTATAGGCCAATCTCACTACTAAACATAGACCTTAAAATGCAAAAATTTTAGCCAACGCGGCTCCTGCCCCTTTTACCCAACCTAATTTCATTTGATCAAGTAAGCTTTATACCGGATAGAGAAGCAAGAAACAACACCATAAAAGCAATCAATATACACAAATGGCTAACCTCACAACACCAACACAGATTTTTCCTAGCTTTGAATGCGGAGAAGGCATTCAACAAAGTGGCATGGGACTACATATCGGAGGTTCTTAAGATGAATGGCATATGTGACCATATGCTACAATTCATTCGAGCACTCTACTCAGGTCCGACAGCCAAAGTACGAGTCAATGGCCACTTGTCGAATGCCTTCTCCAATTCAAACGGAATCCACCAAGGTTGCCCTCTCTCCCCGTTAATATTTGTCATCACACTAGAGCCTTTACTCATACGCATCAGGGAAAACCCAGATATCAAAGGAATTTCGATCTCCAAAACTACATACAAGCTAGCGGTCTTTGCAGATGACATTCTCCCATTTCTGAAAGAACCACATATTACGATACCCAACCTACTCAAAGATCTGGCCCTGTTTGACACTTTGTCCAACCTACAGATAAACTTTTCAAAATCAGAAGCGCTGAATATCTCCTTAACAAAATAAATTATAGCATAATATCAATCAAACCTCCCATTCAGATGGAAACAAGATTTGATTACCTATCTTGGAATCCAATTACCCGCCCAACTATCCGACTTACAGTCAGGTCCATAAATATTGGGACATCGACACAATTCTAATCTTTTTGGCTCTATACACCACCACAATGGATTTGAAATGAGACAAACAAGATGTGCTTTAGCTGCAGACTTTCAGCTTTAATTTGAGGGTATTTACATACAAATCAGCTGAACGGTGTAGGAATTACAACAGTTTGTATATGTGCATCACACTTTTTAAGGGACCAAAAGTAATGGGACAATTGGCTGCTCAGCTCTTTCCATGGCCAGGTGTGTGTTATTCCCTCATTATCCCATTTACAGATAAAAGGTCCAGAGTTAATTTCAAGTGTGCTATTTGCATTTGGAATCTATTGCTGTCAACTCTCAATATGAGATCCAAAGAGCTGTCACTATCAGTGAAGCAAGCCATCATTAGACTGAAAAAACAAAACAAACCCATCAGAGAGATAGCAAACACATTAGGTGTGGCCAAATCAACTGTTTGGAACATCCTTCAAAAGAAAGAACGCACCGCTGAGCTCAACAACACCAAAAGATCTGGAAGACCACGGAAAACAACTGTGGTGGATGACCGAAGAATTCTTTCCATGGTGAAGAAAACACCCTTCACAACAGTTGGCCAGGTCAAGAACACTCTCCAGGAGGTAGGTGTATGTGTGTCAAAGTCAACAATCAAGAGAAGACTTCACCAGAGTGAATACAGAGGGTTCACCAAAAGATGTAAACCATTGGTGAGCCTCAAAAACAGGAAGGCCAGATTAGAGTTTGCCAAACAACATCTAAAAAAGCCTTCACAGTTCTGGAACAACATCCTATGGACAGATGAGACCAAGATCAACTTGTACCAGAGTGATGGGAAGAGAAGAGTATGGAGAAGGAAAGGAACTGCTCATGATCCAAAGCATACCACCTCATCAGTGAAGCATGGTGGTGGTACTGTCATGGCGTGGGCATGTATGGCAGCCAATGGAACTAGTTCTCTTGTATTTATTGATGATGTGACTGCTGACAAAAGCAGCAGGATGAATTCTGAAGTGTTTTGGGCAATATTATCTGCTCATATTCAGCAAAATGCTTCAGAACTCATTGGACGGCGCTTCACAGTGCAGATGGACAATGACACTTTCTCAGTCACCCTGTGCCCCTAACAGACCATAGTTGCCAACTGTCCTGAATTTCCTGGGACATCCCTGGTATTTAGACCTTTGTCCCAGTCTTACCATTTCCCGCAAATTGCCCCAGGAAAATCAACGTTTTCCTGATTTTTCGCCGCCGCCGCTAGAGGTTCGTGGCCGATACTGGTAAATTGTCTCCACCGGTCGCCATTTTACAGAATACCAGCTATTGTGATGAAGAAACAAGAGGCACAACCCAGAATCTGCCTCTTGGTTCTTCCCTTTGGTCTCCACAAGCTAAGTTTTTGTAAATGGCACCCCTGAGTCACCTCCATTTCCTCCATGCACAGAGCCCTCCAGGACAAACAAACTTTTAGCACACGTTTGCATCCCAGGCAATGATGTAAGGAGGGACTCTGCTGAGTACACCTGATGTAAGGGGGGACTCTTCTGGGGACACCTGATGTAAGGAGGGACTCTGATGGGGACACCTGCTGTAAGGAAGGACTCTGATGGGGACACCTGCTGTAAGGAGGGACTCTGATGGGGACGCCTGATGTAAGGAGGGACTCTGATGGGGACGCCTGATGTAAGGAGGGACTCTGCTGGGGACGCCTGATGTAAGGAGGGACCCAGCTGGGGCCACCTGATGTAAGGAGGGACCCAGCTGGGGGCACCTGATGTAAGGAGGGACTCTGCTGGGGGCACCTGATGTAAGGAGGGACTCTGCTGGGGGCACCTGATGGCAGTGGGCTCCCACTGATTCAGCATTATGCTGAGTTGAACTATTTCATTTTATATTACAATGTAATAATATAAATAATGCACTTCAGGGGGGTGGCCTGGCGCTCAATAGAGATGGACACACACTAGCGGAGCCCTGTGAAGCAACCTGGCCTGCAGCCTGATACCCTGCTCGCAGCACCCTAGCAATGGGCAAAGAGCTCCACCAGACCCCACAAACTCGCTCTAGATGCAGCACGGTGACCACTACAGCCAGAAACATTACCGATCTGTTCAAAAACCAGGCGGTATCCTGCAGCAGCATGGCAGGTAACAAAATGGTGTGGACACAGAGGGAGGAGGAGGATTCCAACGAGGACTTGCATTCCACAGCAGGAGACTCAGGTAGGGGCTATACTCAGACAAACCAACCCCTGACCTATGCTGATATATCGGGCTTTGCAGTTGACATCAAGTCCACATTCTCAGCAGCCATAACCGACCTAAAATCTAACCTGCTAGTCCTAACAGAAAAGCTAGCTGCTGTGCAGACAAGTGGAAAACACAGGGACAGGAGACTACACAGACTGGAAAACGTGGCAATCTCTCACTCCTCACAACTTATTGAGATAAACAGACACCTGGAGGACTTGAACAATAGGGGCAGAGGGAGCAACATTATAGTGAGGGGGATCCCTGAATCCGTGGACACAGCTCAAATCATCCCAGCTTTGCAAAGAGTCTTCAACAGCCTCTTAGAGAGACAAGAGGACACTGAAATTGATTTTGTGCAGGCTCAGAGAGCCCTTAGACCCAAAGGCCCTGACACTGCTCCCACCGGGGACATAATTTGCTGCCTGCAAAGATTCCCACTGAAGGAAGCCATTATGAACAAAGCCAGAAGAAATGACAGCATAGTGTTCAATGGGGAAACCATTACGTTATTTCATGACACAAATAACCCTGAAGAATCGCAGGGCCCTGCGTCCTCTGCTTGATAGGCTGAGAGGAAATGACCTGGAATACACATGGCTATCCCCTTTGCCCTAACTGTCACCCAAGCTGGCAAACAACATGGTCTACGCACCCCGACAAATCTGCTCAACTTTTTTTAATCCCTGAACCTGGAACCTATTGCACTTCCAGAATGGTATCAGGAATTTTCTCCACCCCAAGCAGAGGGAGGCCTAAACAGATCCCCACTTTCCTCACCGGATAAAAGAGTGTCCAAAAAAATTAAGCACAATCGGGGTCCTGGAGCACATGGCGGAACTCCCAATCCAAGACAGGCCCCATCCAGGGCACCAGATGATGACCAGGTCCACATACCTGGTAAACAAGGCCTACCATACATTAAATGATCATCTTTGTTGTGGGTTAGAGGGATAAAGAAACTGCGTTCCACTTAATAGCTCAGAGACAGACTTGCACTGCTCATTTTGAATGGCTTCCAGCCCATCAGGAACCTCAAGCCAACTCCTAAGTTACAGTTTGGAAGATGCATTGAGACACATAATTCCCTTTTGTTAGAGGCGGAAGCCTAACAAATTGTGCTATTATACCCCATCTACAGGTGGAAAATTATGGATGCCCCTAATCAGGTTTTCACTGTGTTGAGTGCACAGACCACCATGATCAACACTACTTAATAGACGACCAGGCATGAACAGCCACGGGTCATGCCAACAGACTGGGGCAACCCACTATTACACCAAAGTGTTTATGGGCAGCTCTCTCATACCAAACTTAATTGATACCTGGCGATTCCTCCATCCAGAAGACAAAGACTATACCTTTCATTCCAAACCTCATAACCGCTATTCCCGCATAGATTATCTGTTCATATCCCAGAGGGACCTATCCAAGGTGATAGAGGCCAAGATAGGAATACAGTCCATCCATAGACCTCCAAAAGGCCTTTGACACAGTCACCTGGCCTTACCTGTTCGCTACCCTGGGGATTCGGTTTTAATTTTCTCAACTTACTAGAGGCCCTCTACTCCCTACCCAAAGCACAGGTTAGACTCCATGGACACCTCTCTGACCCTTTTCCTATTACAAAAGTAACAAGGCAGGGATGCCTCCTATCCCCCCTCTTCTTCGCAATAGCAATAGAAACTTTAGCTATCAGAAGACACCCTGACATTCACGGAGTCCAATGTGGCCCATCGACACACAAATGTGCACTTTTCGCTGATGTCCTGCTTTTTATTACTTCCCCTCTCACCTCAACCCCTAATGTCTTACAGCTTTTAAACAAATTTGAACAGTTAACTGTTCTGAGAGTTAACATGTCCAGATCTACTGCTCTCAATGTATCGACCCCCATGTCCCTAGTAGATAGACTGAGGAATCATTTCCCCTTCTCCTGGAGCAATACTTCCATCCCATACCTAGGCGTCCATCCTCTATAGATCAGCTATACAAATACAATTAGCCGCCCCTGTACAAAAAACTCACATCAGATCTTGACCAATGGTCTATGTATAAGATGTCCTGGTTAGGAAGAGTTAATGCAATCAAAATTACCCTCTTACCAAGAATTCTTTATCTCTTCCGCTCTCTTCCCATACCAGTTACCAAACTCCATATTAATAAGCTTCAGTCAGCAATAATCTGCTTTATCTGGGGTAAAACTAGTCACCATCTTCCTAAAAAAACATTTAGACCCAGACAGTAGGGGTTTTAGGACTGCCTAATCTCTGGTGGTATTACCAGGCAGCACAACTGAGCCAAATATCAACCATATACTCAAGGGGCCCAAAACCCGATTGGATAGAGATGTAAAAACAAGCGATCCCAAATTTCACAATAGATTTCCTAATCTGGTGCCCCCTAGAACTAGGCCCCCTATTCCATCCCCTACATTATCTCACTCGGTAGCTTTATGCGACTCCCTACATAAATTGAACTCTATAACATCTGGGTAGAATCCCTTGGCCCACATTTTCCACAACCCCAATTCCCTCCAGGGATGGATATCAAGACCTTTCAGTGGTGGCTGGATAAAGGCCTCTATCGAATAGGGCACTACTTTAATTCGAACTGACCCTTTAAACTAAGTTATTGCACTACAAAACTAGAAATGCCCTCCTCAGAAAAATTTTGCTTCTGCCAAATATTCCGCTTTCTACACTCAATTTTGATCCAAAATACACCCCCCCTAACAGTTACCCCATATGAGCCATGGTGCTCCACAGCCACGGATATGAGGGGGGGGAATTTCCCTGATCTACTCAGCCCTAGCTGAACCATTGGGGAAAGCATCATAGATGCAGAGCTGGGAATGTGACCTTGATATTGAGTGGGACCTGGACACTTGGCACTCTCACTTCACTATTCAATTCAAGGGGATCCTTAACATCTCCATGATTGAAGCTAACCTCAAGGTCTTGTCCCGCTGGTCCAAAGAATAAGTGAAAGAGGCCTTTGCACTACTAAAAGGAATAGTGTATCCAAAAACAAGAATACAACACAAATAATAGAAATGATGATTAAAGTGCATAACAGGTGAATAAAAAGTGCTAATAGTGAATCAAAACCAGCTGCAAAATCTAATTGTGTTCACAATACACTAAACAAGAATAAGTAAATAAATTGTGATCTCGCGCAGTTATTAGTTAGCACTCAGCCTACAACTACGGCTGACAATAAATGATAAAGTCCCAAAAACTGGTAGGAAACTGGAAAAAATAATAATTCAAATAGATAAATGGTTCAAGTCCATATGTTGATACAAATTGGCAACTTCTCCAATATATATTCTCATTAAATCCAATAGATTATATGCAATATGCATCCAATAGGGAATGTGCTCACAGAACTCTCACCTCAAATCTGTATATAAACATCATCAAAATTATGTAGATAGCCTTTAACCTTCCCCAAATTATGTTCCACAATCTTCCACTAGAGCATCTCCGTCTTTGTATGTATCTCCTGGTATCATACACCCGGTCCTTAAGCCCAGTAATAGACACAGCGTGTTCGACCCTAAATTATGGGTTCCATTACCTTTACTATTTTGGCCTTTTGGTCCTCTTGCGCGAGCGCCCGCAAGCCAGCAAGTCGCCTCTTAAAGGGCCACGTACAGGTACTTCTGCCGCAGTATATCTGCGTGAGGCGGTCGGGAAGCGGTTAATGAGAATATATATCGGAGAAGTTGTATCAACATATGGACTTGAACCATTTATCTATTTGAATTATTATTTTTTCCAGTTTTCTACCAGTTTTTGGGACTTTATCATTTATTGTCAGCTGTAGTTGTAGGCTGAGTGCTAACACATTACTGTGCAAGATCACTATTTATTTACATGTCCCGCTGGTACCTGGTTCCAACCCATCTAGCTAAATTATATCTGCAGTAATCACCCCTCTGCTTCAGAGGATGCGGTCACTTGGGCTCTCTCCTCCATACTATGTGGCAATGCCCCAGAATCAGAGGCTATTGGAACAAAATGTTTAACCTAATCCATAAAATCACTGGGACAGCGGTCAACCAAGACCCGGCAATAGCCCTCCTAAACCAAAAGATTCCCAAAATTCCAAAATACACCTAAACTCTAATTAATTTCATACTCCTAGGAGCTAAGCTGACAATAGCATGGGCTTGGAAGTCCCCCTCGGTCTCCTTCCACTTAACCAAATAAAAAATCTCCTGGATCATGTATCAAGAAAAAACTTCTAACACCATCCTTTACAAACTTGAGATATTCAAATGTATCTGGGAACCCTGGGCCCAACATATTGGAGTCTCTTTATAGCCCCAGGTCAATTCCTTCTCACCTGCTCCCGATGTAAAACATTCCAATATCTCCCAGCTCTCCTTGCAGCCTGCACCCTTACCCCTATACCCTCCCCCTTCTTCCTTCACCCTCTCTTTGCTTCAACTTCCCTATCACTATTTCATTCTGTCCATCCCTGTACCCAATACTCCTAACAGCCTCCACTGGCGGAAATTGGGCTCTTTTTGAGACAAATTTCTATCCTCTCATACATGCTCTTGTTTGTATATGGAACGAGTTGAATGTTTCCATTTAACAGTTCAGGTTTTAGATGATTTTATAACACTTTTCAAACATACCATAGGGTTATTGACCTAGCAGTTCTTTAGTGTTATGTCTGATTCTTCCTGTGAGTGCACGCCGATGTATTCAGCAACCAGAGGCCGGGTGGTCTGGCCGCCCATGGCACAGTCTGATCCCATATGGGGTGCCGGGGTGATGAGACAGCTGGCAGATAAGAAGTACAGATAGCAGTATATTACACGTTGTTGCTCTAGGTAAGTTGCTCTCTGTATAATCTACCATACCTGTGACAAAGTTGACTGTTCCATGCTTGTATCTGTGAAATCTCTTAATAATAATTACTTCACTGTTCTATTTTCTGCACTATACCTCTACGAGGGTGAACATTTGTCGCAATGTTATTGTCACGGACTAATACTCACCGAGGCCGAGATGCTGAGAGCGGCTTACCCTTGTGACCACGCGCACCCAGACCCCCGAAGTGGGTACAGAGAGCTGGGGGCACGCGGAGGCACGGGCTTCCGGTAGGCAGGAGATCCATAGATGAAGATCTGGTGCACTGGAATCCGTATGGGACCACTGGTCCGGGCCAGGTATCAGGCAGAGGCAAGTCCGTTATTGCAGGCAGAGGTTTGGGGTATCAAGTAATCAGAATAGGCAAATCCGTAATACAGGCAGAGATCAGGGTATCAGGTAATCAGCAGAGGCAAGTCCGTTATACAGGCAGAGGTCAGGGTATCAGGCAATCAGCATAGGCAAGTCCGTTATACAGGCAGAGGTCAGGGTATCAGGCAATCAGCATAGGCAAGTCCGTTATACAGGCAGAGGTCAGGGTATCAGGCAATCAGCATAGGCAAGTCCGTTATACAGGCAGTGCTCAGGGTATCAGGCAATCAGCATAGTAGAGGTTAAACAGGCCAGGGGGTTTGGTACACTTAGGCAGACAGATGGATACAGGTTTCACTGGGAACAGGAGATCAGGGGAGAGCTGACGACGAACCAGCAACCCGACTGGGTGCTGGTGCCGTCAGAAATAGTCTCCCCCCGGCGAGCGCGTCACTGTGACGCGCTACCGGGTACCCGCATGGGCGATGGCGCGCACATGGGGACCGCCGTGCACCCGCACACGCTGCACCATCAGGCCGCGGACGGGTGTGCAGCGAAGCGCCAGTCCGCCACGCATGCGCACCAGAGCTCGGCGAGCGGAGACACTCCCGATCTCCTGACAGTGCCCCCCTCCTAAGGGCGGACACTGAATGCCCAGGCTAGCCATCACTTCTGGATGATCTTGGTGGAAGGTTTGGATTAGCCGTGGAGCATACAAGTTCCTAGTGGGTTCCCAAGAATTATCTTCTGGTGGGTAGCCCTTCCACTGGATCAGATACTGTAATTGCCTGCCCCTTTTTCTGCAGCTCAGGATGGACTCCACCTCGAACTCATTTTCACCATCCACTTTGATTGGAGGAGGAGGAGGCTCTCCTCTCCCCGGAAAAGGGCTAGGTACCACGGGTTTCAATAATGACACGTGGAAGACAGGGTGAATCCGATATGTCTTGGGTAGTGCTAGCTCAACAGCCACAGGGTTAATGATTCTCTTGACTTGGAAAGGACCAATGAACTTGGGTCCAAGTTTTCGAGATGGCAGCGGTAATTTCAGGTTAGCGGTGGATAGCCAGACCTCTTCTCCTAAGTCAAACTTTGGGTTTGCTTTTCTGCCCCGATCGTACTGTTTCTTGTAGTCTTCTTGCGCCTTGTGTAACATATCTTGAATTCTCTGAAAGTTGGATTGCAACCACGTTATCCTGTCCTGAACTGCAGGGACTGTCATTTCAGGAATGTCGTTGGAGAAGAATGTAGGATGGAACCCAAAATTTGCCCAGAAGGGTGTTTGGTTGGTAGAGGCATGAATAGAATTATTATACGCAAATTCAGCGTAAGGAAGAAGACTCGCTTAATTATCCTGGGAACCTGAACAAAAGCAACGAAGGTATTGCTCCAACGTTTGGTTTGTCCTTTCCTTCTGACCGTTGCTTTGGGGGTGATAAGCTGAAGAGAGACAAACTTTGATGCCCAGGGATTTGCAGAGTTCCCTCCAGAATTTGGACGTAAATTGCACGCCCCTATCCGACACAATGCTCCTTGGTACACCATGGAGCCTAACGACCTCTTTCAGAAAAACATTGGCTGTGTCTATGGCGGAGGGAGTGCCCCTCATGGGTAAGAAATGGGCCATCTTGGAGAGACGGTCGATAACGACAAGAATGGTAGAAAAATCTTCTGAGGTTGGTAAATCGACAATAAAATCTATGGACACATCAGCCCATGGTCGTTCCGGGATGGGTAATGGTTTGAGCAAGCCCCAGGATCTAGTGTTTTGGCCCTTGTTGCGCTGGCAAAGAGAGCAGGATGCCACATACTCCTTACAGTCTCGTCTCCATCCAGGCCACCAGAAGGAGCGAGAAAGAAGCTCCGACGTCTTCTTGATTCCGAAGTGTCCTGCCATCTTATGGTCATAACACATTTTAATAGTTAAGGAATGTGTCACTTGTGGTACAAATATTTTTTCCCGAATCCAAAAAAGATCCCCATGTTTCCTCAAGGAGTGTACTACTGGTTTAGTACACTAGCTCGATGAGGATCTAATGGATAACATTAAGTCCGCCTGAGTTAATCCAAGGAAGTTTTGCGGAGAGAGGATCGTGTTTGGTGCTGATGCTTGAGAGTCTGCGGAGAACATCCGAGAGAGTGCGTCGGTCTTCCCGTTTTTTGCTCCAGGTCTGTAGGCTATATGAAAGTTGAAACAGGAGAAGAAGAGGGCCCAACGGGCCTGGCGGGGTTTTAGTCGTCTTGCTGTTCGGAGGTACTCTAGATTTTTGTGATCCGTAAAGATCATAACCGGGTGTATAGCACTCTCCAGCAAATACCTCCACTCCTCTAAAGCGAATGTTATAGCCAGCAGCTCCCTGTCACCCACGTCATAGTTAAGTTCCGGTGGACTGAGTCTCCTGGAAGCGAAGGCTACAGGATGTAAAATGGCCTTAGGTCCCTGTCTCTGGGAGAGGATTGCTCCAGTTGCGATTTCTGATGCATCTACCTCTAGTACGAAAGGTTGAGTCGGGTCAGGATGACAAAGAATTGGGGCGGAGCTGAACAACTTTTTTAATTTTGAAAAAGCCTCTTGAGCAGCTGGGGACCACTGGAAAGAACTGTGCTGCCGGGTTAGTTGGGTGATGGGTGCCACAATAGCAGAGAATCCAACAATAAACTTTCGATAGAAGTTAGCAAACCCGATAAACCTCTGTACCCCCTTCTTGTTAGAAGGAGCCGGCCACTCCTGGATTGCCTGAATCTTCTGTGGGTCCATTGCGACCCCATTGGTTGAAACGATGAACCCCAGAAATTGTATAGTCGACCTTTCGAATTCACATTTTTCAGCTTTCAGGTATAGCTTGTGCTGTCTAAGTATGGTAAGAACCTTCCTTACATGTCCCTTATGTACCTCCAGAGTGGGAGAGAAGATAAGAATATCATCCAGGTATACAACAAGAAAATCATCCAGGTATTCTCGGAATATGTCGTTCACCAGGTGTTGAAAGGTGGCCGGGGCATTACAGAGTCCGAATGGCATCACTAAGTACTCGAAATGCCCGAATCTGGACCTAAAAGCTGTCTTCCACTCGTCCCCAGACCTGATCCTGACAAGATTGTAGGCCCCCCGGAGGTCAAGTTTCGAGAACACCTTAGCTGATCGGAACCGTTGGAACAGCTCGGGAATGAGGGGTAGAGGATACCGGTTCTTAACCGTGATAATGTTGAGCTGCCGATAATCTACACAGGGTCTTAAGGTGCCATCTTTTTTCCCAACGAAAAAGATACCTGCTCCAGCAGGTGAGGATGAGGGGCGGATAAAGCCTTTCTTGAGGTTTTCGTCTATATATTGTTTAAGAGCTTCTAGCTCGGTTTCTGAGAGAATATCCGACCGAACGGGATCTCAGGCCCAGGCAGGAGGTCGATTGGGCAGTCATAGGAACGATGGGGGGGTAGTTGGTCAGCCATCTGTTTACTGAAGACCTCTTGAAATTCAAGGTACTCGGAGGGAACATGCTGGAGGTTACCTGGTGGAGCAGCAATCGTAGCACAAACTTTAGGAGCCGTGAAAAGACAGTGTTGGGAGCAATACTGAGAAGGGAAGGATACCGCCTTAGTGCTCCATTTAATTTGTGGGTCGTGGGCCTGTAACCAGGGCAAGCCTAGTATAACTGGGAAGATGGGTGAGTGAATCAGGTCGAGCCGTAAAAACTCCCGGGGGCCGGAATCAGTGGTTACCGGAATAGGTTGGGTTTCCTGGGAGATGGGTCCTGAGCGAAGAAGGGATCCGTCGGCCAGATGTACCCGTAGGCCTTGATCTTTGGTTTGCAGAGGGATGTTCAGACTGTGCACCAAGGCAGAATCTATGAAGCAACTGCATGCTCCGGAATCAATGATGGCCTGCAAGCGAGTCTCCCCTCCCAGAAGCTGTAGGGAGATAAACAACATCACATAAGTCTTTGGGATACTGTTGTTTGGAAAGTTCAATACATTTGGCTGAGAGGACTTACTGGGCCTGATCGGACAGCTGCGCAGGAAATGTCCAGCTCCTCCGCAGTAGAGACACAGGTTAGACTGGCATCTGCGTTGCTTCTCTTCAGAGGTTAGCGGGCCCCGAACCAGGCCGAGCTGCATCGGTTCGCCCTCAGGGACCGGTGCAGTGACAGCCGGAGTCGAGGTCGGAGTCTGCGCTAAGTGGGGTCTTGGTAACGCCCAGGTGGGGCGTGGACCTTGGAAGCGCTCTGAGCGTCGCTCCCGCAGTCGCCTATCCAGTTTTGTAGCCGCTTGGATGAGTTTTTCCAGGGAAGCAGGGGTTTCCATCCTAGCTAATTCATGCTTGAGTAACTCGGACAAGCCTTAACGGTACTGGTAGCGTAGGGCCGGCTCGTTCCAATTTGTATCGGCCGCCCATTTACGGAATTCCACCGTATAGTCTTCGATGGGTCTTCTTCCTTGGGACAGATGGTGCAGAATGGCCTCAGCTGTAGCCATACGTTGCGGGTCGTCATAGAGCTGAGACATACTCTCAAAGAAGGCCTCGATTGTGTTAAGAACAGGACTGCTCTGTTCCATCAAGCCGTGGGCCCAAGCTTGGGGTTCTTCAGACAGAAGAGAAATTGCAAATCCCACCTTAACAATTTCCGAAGAAAAGGTTCTCGGTTGGAGGGCGAAGTAGGAGGAGCATGCATTTTTGAAGGCCCTAAACTTCTTGTGGTCCCCTGAGAACCGTTCCGGTGTGGGAACCCTGGGTTCCGGAAGTGCCATGACGACGGTGGGGTTGGCGGAAGCCTGAGGGAGCGAACCCCCACCGCTGGGTGCGGGAGCTGTGGCTGCAGAGGGCAGTGACCCTGTGATCTGCTGAAGGCGGTTATCAATTTGGGTATAACCTTCCTGTAACTTTTGCACTGAATCGGCAAGAGTAGACACCTGTTGGCACAGGATCTCTGTCGGCCTCGGACATCTGGCTGGTTCGTACTGTCACGGACTAATACTCACCGAGGCCGAGATGCCGAGAGCGGCTTACCCTTGCGACCACGCGCACCCAGACCCCCGAAGTGGGTACAGAGAGCTGGGGGCACGCGGAGGCATGGGCTTCCGGTAGGCAGGAGATCTGTAGATGAAGATCTGGTGCACTGGAATCCGTATGGGACCACTGGTCCGGGCCAGGCATCAGGCAGAGGCAAGTCCGTTAATGCAGGCAGAGGTTTGGGGTATCAGGTAATCAGAATAGGCAAATCCGTAATACAGGCAGAGATCAGGGTATCAGGTAATCAGCAGAGGCAAGTCCGTTATACAGGCAGAGGTCAGGGTATCAGGCAATCAGCATAGGCAAGTCCGTTATACAGGCAGAGGTCAGGGTATCAGGCAATCAGCATAGCCAAGTCCGTTATACAGGCAGAGGTCAAGGTATCAGGCAATCAGCATAGGCAAGTCCGTTATACAGGCAGTGGTCAGGGTATCAGGCAATCAGCATAGTAGAGGTTAAACAGGCCAGGGGGTTTGGTACACTTAGGCAGACAGATAGATACAGGTTTCACTGGGAACAGGAGATCAGGGGAGAGCTGACGACGAACCAGCAACCCGTCAGAAATAGTCTCCCCCCGGCGAGCGCGTCAGTGTGACGCGCTACCGGGTACCCACACGGGCGACGGCGCGCACACGGGGACCGCTGTGCACCCGCACGCGCCGCACCATCAGGCCGCGGACGGGTGTGCGGCGAAGCGCCAGTCCGCCGCGCATACGCACCGGAGCTCGGCGAGCGGAGACGCTCCCGATCTCCTGACAGTTATTCTTCTATACAATAAATATTATTTTCAAAGGAATACAGTCCATTTCAGACCATGCACCAATATTTTTGACAGTAATTCAGATCACCCCTAAGGCTTACACAAACTCCTGGAGACTGAATGCTTAACTCCTGACAGATCCTGGTCTTTTGTCTAAAATTACTGCAAAGCTTAGGGACTTCTTTAGACTGAAACTCCAGAGGCAGACCCCTTAATGGATTGGGGGTGCACAAATACTCAATAAGGGGTGACTTGATGAGAACGGGTACACAGTAAAAGACAACAGGAGGCTGAATATAAAAGATTGACAGGCATAATCTCTCAACTGGAGACAAAACATAAACAGTCCTTGACAGAGACCTCAGCTACAGAACTACTAGAGGCAAGGAAAAATCTACAGCTAAGCCTAGAAACTAAAACGAAAAGCCTTCTATTTTAAAAAAAAAAGATCTACTATGAGGCAGGAGACAAATCGGGCAGGCTGTTGGCCCTGCGAGAGCCTACTACCTCCAAAAACATTAAAAGTACAGATGGAACACTAGACGTTACAACAGAAGCCATAGAAAAGCATTTGCACACATACTACTCCAAACTGTAAAGTTTACCTACACAACACAGACCTCCTGAGGTATCAGGGGATAGGGCTCAGGCAATACAGGACTACTTAAGGGACAGCGGTCTCCCTAAACTATCAACGGCCGACAGAAGACGGGATCTCTTCCATGGAGATTCAAAAGGCTATTAAAGCCTTAAAACCAGGGAAAAGCCCAGGTCCAGACAACTACACATCTATTATAAGACTTTTATGAACATACTGACAGAACCACTTAAAAAAGCCTTTAACTTTCTGGCTAAATCTCAATCAGTGCCCTCAGACTTTCCCACCGCACAAATTACGGTTCTTCCCAAACCCAACAAGGACACCACAGAGTGCTCCAGCTACAGGCCTATTTCTTTACTGAACATGGACCTGAAGTTGCTAGCTAAAATCCTGGCTACAAAAAAATCCTGAACAAGTGGGCTTTATGCCAGGCAGGAAAGAAGACAACATCATATAAACACTCCTTCCCACACAAACATCACAATCCCGACACATGGAAAGTCTTCTCTTATCCCCAGACGCGGAGAAGGCTTTCGACAGAGTTGCCTGGAATTTCATGTTCGCAACCTGCAAACACATAGGACTTAATCCTCACATGATGGCATGGATTACAGCACTATACCAAAGACCTTCAGCCAGAATAAAAATTAATGGAACCTTATCAGACAAAGTGGAGATACTGAATGGCATGAGGCAAGGCTGCCCCTTGTCCATGCTGCTATTCATTCTCTCCCTAGAACCATTCATTTGTACAGTAAATAAAGATGACTTGGTGAGGCTTTTCTCTACATGACAGGGTATACAAGACGACTGCATATGCAGATGACCTCCTATTCTTTGTGACAAAACCACACATCCCATTACCCAAATCTATGAAAGCCTTTGCCCATTATGGATTTGTCTCCAATCTCAAAGTAAACCTATAAAAATCTGAGGCCATGAACATTAACCTGTCCGAGACTAATCTAGCCAGAACCCAAGAAAATTGCCCCTTCAAATTAGAGGGATCGGCACTAATATACCTGGGAATAAGGCTGACCCCTAAATTGTCAATGACTTATGATGTAAACCAGGGCCGATCCCAGACGGGGTGCATGGGGTGCAGTGCACCCGGGCGCCAGAGAGGTGGGGACGCTGAAGCACCAGAGTGCTCCCCTCCCTCCTCCTCCTCTCTGTGTCCAGAGGCGGCTCCCTCCACAGGTCACCGCCGCCACTGTATCTTTCAAGGCTTAAGCCTGTCCCCCCTCCCTATCATAGAAGGACAGCAGCGCCAGAGATCGGAGCGGCTGGTCTCTGTGTGGAGAGATATCAGCCGTGCAGTGACATCACGGGGGGCAGGTCTCTCACTTCCGCCTAAGCCTGTCACCAACTGCTCGGCTGCACACTGTTCTCTCCTCACTAGCTGCCGCCCGGGTGGGGGGTCTGTACTAATGAAGGGGAGGGTTTGTCCTGGGGGGTCTATACTAATGAAGGGGGGATTCCTGGGGGGTCTGTACTAATGGAGGGGGGTCTGTACTAATAGAGGGGGCTTTGTCCTGGGGGGTCTGTACTAATGAAGGGGGGGTTTCCTGGGGAGGTCTGTACTAATGGAGGGGGGCAGTTTGTCCTGGGGGGGTCTGTACTAATGGAGGGGGGCGGTTTGTCCTGGGGGAGTCTGTACTAACAGAGGGGGGGTTGTCCTGGGCAGGTCTGTACTAATAGAGGGGGGTGGTTTGTCCTGGGGGGTCTATACTAATAGAGGGGGGGTTGTCCTGGGGGGGTCTGTACTAATAGGGGGCTGGTTTGTCCTGGGGGGTCTGTACTAATGGAGGGCCGTTTTGTTCTGGGGGGGTCTGTACTAATGGAGGGGGGTTTGTCCTGGAGGGGTCTGTACTAATGGAGGGTGGGCAGTTTGTCCTGGGGGGTCTGTACTAATGGAGGGGGCTTTGTCCTGGGGGGTCTGTACTAATGGAGGGGGGTTGTCCTAGGGGGGTCTGTACTAATGGAGGGGTGGTTTGTCCTGGGTGTCTGTACTAATGGAGAGGGGGTCTGTACTAAGGGAGGGGGGTTTGTCCTGGGGGGTCTGTACTAATAGAGGGGGTTTGTCCTGGGGGTCTGTACTAATAGAGGGGGGTTGTCCTGGGGGGGTCTGTACTAATGGAGGGGGGGCGGTTTGTCCTGGGGGTCTATACTAATGAAAGGGGGCGGTTTGTCCTGGGGTCTGTACTAATGGAGGGGGGCTTTGTCCTGGGGGGTCTGTACTAATGAGGGGGTTGTCCTGGGGGGTTGTACTAATGGAGGGGGTTTGTCCTGGGGGGGTGTACTAATGAAGGGGGGTTTCCTGGGGGCTCTGTACTAATGGAGGGGGGCGGTTTGTCCAGGGGGGTCTGTTCTAATGGAGGGGGGCAGTTTGTCCTGGGGGAGTCTGTACTAACAGAGGGGGGGTTGTCCTGGGGAGGTCTGTACTAATAGAGGAGGGGCGGTTTGTCCTGGGGGGTCTATACTAATGGAGGGGGAATTGTCCTGGGGCGGTCTGTACTAATAGGGGGTGGTTTGTCCTGGGGGGTCTGTACAAATGGAGGGCCGGTTTGTTCTTGGGGGGTCTGTACTAATGGAGGGGGGTTTGTCCTGGGGGGGTCTGTACTAATGGAGGTTGGGCGGTTTGTCCTGGGGGGTCTGTACTAATGGAGGGGGCTTTGTCCTGGGGGGGTCTGTACTAATGGAGGGGGGTTGTCCTAGGGGGGTCTGTACTAATGGAGGGGTGGTTTGTTCTGGGGTGTCTGTACTAATGGAGAGGGGGTCTGTACTAAGGGAGGGGGTTTGTCCTGAGGGGGTCTGTACTAATGGAGGGGGTTTGTCCTGGGGGTCTGTACTAATGGAGGGGGGTTGTCCTGGGGGGGGTCTGTACTAATGGAGGGGGGCGGTTTGTCCTGGGGGGTCTATACTAATGAAAGGGGGCGGTTTGTCCTGGGGTCTGTACTAATGGAGGGGGGCTTTGTTCTGGGGGGGTCTGTACTAATGGGGGGGTTGTCCTGGGGGGGTTGTACTAATGGAGGGGGTTTGTCCTTGGGGGTCTGTACTAATGGAATGGGGGTTATCCTGGGGGGTCTGTACTAATGGAGGGGGGGTTGTCCTGGGGGGGTCTGTACTAATGGAGGGGGGGCGGTTTGTCCTGGGGGGCAGCGTGGCTGCACACTGTTCTCTCCTCACTAGCTGCTGCCCGGGTGTTTTTATGTACGCTAATGGAGGAGGGGGGTCTGTACTAATAAAGGGGAGGGTTTGTCCGGGGGGGTCTATACTAATGAAGGGGGGATTCCTGGGGGGGTCTGTACTAATGGAGGGGGGGTTGTACTAATAGAGGGGGCTTTGTCCTGGGGGGTCTGTACTAATGAAGGGGGGGTTTCCTGGGGGGGTCTGTACTAATGGAGAGGGGGCGGTTTGTCCTGGGGGGTCTGTGCTAATGGAGGGGGCGGTTTGTCCTGGGGGGTCTGTACTAATGGAGGGGGTTTGTCTTGCGGGGTCTGTACTAATGGAGGGGGGCGGTTTGGCCTGGGGGGGGGTCTGTACTAATGGAGGGGGGTTTGTCCTGAGGGGTCTGTACTAATGGAGGGGGGTTTGTCCTGGGAGGGTCTCTGCTAATGAAGGGTGGGCGGTTTGTCTTGGGGGGTCTGTACTAATGGAGGGGGGCTTTGTCTTGGGGGGTCTGTACTAATGGAGGGGGGTTGTCCTAGGGGGTCTGTACTAATGGAGGGGAGTTTGTCCTGGGGGGTCTGTACTAATGGAGAGGGGGTCTGTACTAATGGAGGGTTTTTTCCTGGGGGGTCTGTACTAATGGAGGCGGCGCAGCTGCACACTGTTCTCTCCTCACTAGCTGCCACCCGGGTGTTTTTATGTACGCTAATGGAGGAGAGGGGTCTTTACTAATGAAGGGGAGGGTTTGTCCTGGGGGTCTATACTAATGAAGGGGGGGATTCCTGGGGGGGTCTGTACTAATGGAGGGGGGTCTGTACTAATAGAGGGGGCTTTGTCCTGGGGGTCTGTACTAATGAAGGGGGGGTTTTCTGGGGGGGTCTGTACTAATGGAGGGGGTGGTTTGTCCTGGGGTGTCTGCTCTAATGGAGGGGGGCGGTTTGTCCTGGGGGGGTCTGTACTAACAGAGGGGGGTTGTCCTGGGGGGTCTGTACTAATAGTTGGGGGCAGTTTGTCCTGGGGGGTCTATACTAATGGAGGGGGAGTTTGTATTGAGGGGTCTGTACTAATGGAGGGCCGGTTTGTTCTGGGGGGTCTGTACTAATGAAGGGGGGTTTCCTGGGGGGGGTCTGTACTAATGGAGGGGGGCGGTTTGTCCTGGGGGGTCTGTACTAATGGAGGGGGGCGGTTTGTCCTGGGGGAGTCTGTACTAACAGAGGGGGGGTTGTCCTGGGGAGGTCTGTACTAATAGAGGGGGGGCGGTTTGTCTTGGGGGGTCTATACTAATGTAGGGGGGGTTGTCTTGGGGGGTCTGTACTAATAGGGGGGTGGTTTGTCCTGGGGGGTCTGTACTAATGGAGGGCCGGTTTGTTCTGGGGGGGGTCTGTACTAATGGAGGGGGGTTTGTCCTGGGGAGGTCTGTACTAATGGAGGGTGGGCGGTTTGTCCTGGGGGGTCTGTACTAATGGAGAGGGCTTTGTCCTGGGGGGGTCTGTACTAATGGAGGGGTGGTTTGTCCTGGGGAGTCTGTACTAATGGAGAGGGGGTCTGTACTAAGGGAGGGGGGTTTGTCCTGGGGGGACTGTACTAATGGAGGGTGTTTGTCCTGCGGGTCTATACTAATGAAAGGGGGCGGTTTGTCCTGGGGTCTGTACTAATGGAGGGGGGGCGGTTTGTCTTGGGGGGGTCTATACTAATGAAAGGGGGCAGTTTGTCCTGGGGTCTGTACTAATGGAGGGGGGCTTTGTCCTGGGGGGGTCTGTACTAATGGGGGGTTGTCCTGGGGGGTTGTACTAATGGAGGGGGTTTGTCCTGGGGGGTCTGTACTAATGGAGGGGGGTTATCCTGGGGGGTCTGTACTAATGGAGGGGGGGTTGTCCTGGGGGGTCTGTACTAATGGAGGGGGGGCAGTTTGGCCTGGGGGGTCTGTACTAATGGAGGGGGGGCGGTTTGTCCTGGGGGATCTGTACTAATGGAGGGAGTTTGTCCTGCGGGGTCTGTACTAATTGAGGGGGGGCGGTTTGTCCTGGGGGGTCTGTACTAATGGAGGGGGGTTTGTCTTGGGGGGTCTGTACTAATGGAGGGGGGTTTGTCCTGGGAGGGTCTCTACTAATGAAGGGTGAGCGGTTTGTCCTGGGAGTCTGTACTAATGGAGGGGGGGCTTTGTCTTGGGGAGGTCTGTACTAATGGAGGGGGGTTGTCCTAGGTGGTCTGTACTAATGGAGGGGGGGTTGTCCTGGGGGGTCTGTACTAATGGAGACGGGGTCTGTACTAATGGAGGGTTTTTTTCCTGGGGGGTCTGTACTAATGGAGGCGGCGCGGCTGCACACTGTTCTCTCCTCACTAGCTGCCGCCCGGGTGTTTTTATGTACGCTAATGGAGGAGGGGGGTCTGTACTAATGAAGTGGAGGGTTTGTCCTGGGGGGTCTATACTAATGAAGGGGGGGATTCCTGGGGGGGTCTGTACTAATGGAAGGGGGTCTGTACTAATAGAGGGGGCTTTGTCCTGGGGGGTCTTTACTAATGAAGGGGGGGTTTCCTGGGGGGGTCTGTACTAATAGAGGGGGGTGGTTTGTCCTGGGGGGTCTGTACTAATGGAGGGGGGTGGTTTGTCCTGGGGGGTCTGTACTAACAGAGGGGGGGTTGTCCTGGGGCGTCTGTACTAATAGAGGGGGATGGTTTGTCCTGGGGGTCTATACTAATGGAGGGGGTTTGTCTTGGGGGGTCTGTACTAATGGAGGGCCGGTTTGTTCTGGGGGGGTCTGTACTAATGGAGGGGGGTTTGTCCTGGGGGGGTCTGTACTAATGGAGGGTGGGCAGTTTGTCCTGGGGGGTCTGTGCTAATGGAGAGGGCTTTGTCCTGGGGGTCTGTACTAATGGAGAGGGGGTTGTCCTAGGGGGGTCTGTACTAATGGAGGGGTGGTTTGTCCTGGGGTGTCTGTACTAATGGAGAGGGGGTCTGTACTAATGGTGGGGGTTTGCCCTTGGGGGGGTCTGTACTAATGTAGGGGGTTTGTCCTGGGGGTCTGTACTAATGGAGGGGGGTTGTCCTGGGGGGTCTGTACTAATGGAGGGGGGGAGTTTGTCCTGGGGGTCTGTACTAATGGAGGGTGTTTGTCCTGGGGGTCTATACTAATGAAAGGGGGCGGTTTGTCCTGGGGTCTGTACTAATGGAGGAAGGCTTTGTCCTGGGGGGGTCTGTACTAATGGGGGGGTTGTCCTGGGGGGTTGTACTAATGGAGGGGGTTTGTCCTGGGGGGTCTGTACTAATGGAGGGGGGGTTATCCTGGGGGGTCTGTACTAATGGAGGGGGGGTTATCCTGGGGGGTCTGTACTAATGGAGGGGGGGTTGTCCTGGGGGGTCTGTACTAATAGAGGGGGGGCGGTTTGTCCTGGGGGTCTGTACAAATGGAGGGGGGCGGTTTGTCCTGGGGGTCTGTACTAATGGAGGGGGTTTGTCCTGCGGGGTCTGTACTAATGGAGGGGGGCGGTTTGTCCTGGGGGGGGTCTGTACTAATGGAGGGGGATTTGCCCTGGGGGGTCTGTACTAATGGAGGGGGGTTTGTCCTGGGAGGGTCTCTACTAATGAAGGGTGGGCGGTTTGTCCTGGGGGTCTGTACTAATGGAGGGGGGCTTTGTCTTGGGGGGGTCTGTGCTAATGGAGGGGATTGTCCTGGGGGGGTCTGTACTAATGGAGGGTGGGCGGTTTGTCCTGGGGGGTCTGTGCTAATGGAGGGGGCTTTGTCCTGGGGGGTCTGTACTAATGGAGGGGGGGTTGTCCTAGGGGGGTCTGTACTAATGGAGGGGTGGTTTGTCCTGGGGTGTCTGTACTAATGGGGGGGTTATCCTGGGGGGTCTGTACTAATGGAGGGGGGGGTTGTCCTGGGGGGTCTGTACTAATGGAGGAAGGGCGGTTTGTCCTGGGGGGTCTATACTAATGAAAGGGGGCGGTTTGTCCTGGGGTCTGTACTAAAAGAGGGGGTTTGTCTTTGGGGGTCTGTACTAATGGAGGGCCAGTTTGTTCTGGGGGGGTCTGTACTAATGGAGGGGGGTTTGTCCTGGGGGGTCTGTACTAATGGAGGGTGGGCGGTTTGTCCTGGGGGGTCTGTGCTAATGGAGGGGGCTTTGTCCTGGGGGGTCTGTACTAATGGAGGGAGGGTTGTCCTAGGGGGGGTCTGTACTAATGGAGGGGTGGTTTGTCCTGGGGTGTCTGTACTAATGGAGAGGGGGTCTGTACTAAGGGAGAGGGTTTGTCCTGGGGGGGTCTGTACTAATGGTGGGGGTTTGTCCTGGGGGTCTGTACTAATAGAGGGGGTTGTCCTTGGGGGTCTGTACTAATGGAGGGGGGGGTTTGTGCTGGGGGGGTCTGTACTAATGGAGGGTGTTTGTCCTGGGGGTCTATACTAATGAAAGGGGGCAGTTTGTCCTGGGGTCTGTACTAATGGAGGGGGGGGCGGTTTGTCCTGGGGGGTCTATACTAATGAAAGGGGGCGGTTTGTCCTGGGGTCTGTACTAATGGAGATGGGCTTTGTCCTGGGGGGGTCTGTACTAATGGGGGGGTTGTCCTGGGGGGTTGTACTAATGGAGGGGGTTTGTCCTGGGGGTCTGTACTAATGGAGGGGGGGCGGTTTGTCCTGGGGGTTCTGTACTAATGAAGGGGGGTTTGTCCTGGGGGGTCTGTACTAATGGAGGGGGGTTTGTCCTGGGAGGGTCTCTACTAATGAAGGGTGGGCGGTTTGTCCTGGGGGTCTGTACTAATGGAGGGGGGGCTTTGTCTTGGGGGGGTCTCTACTAATGGAGGGGGGTTGTCCTAGGGGGTCTTTACTAATGTAGGGGGGTTTGTCCTGGGGGGTCTGTACTAATGGAGAGGGGGTCTGTACTAATGGAGGGTTTTTTTTCCTGGGGGGGTCTGTACTAATGGAGGCGGCGCGGCTGCACACTGTTCTCTCCTCACTAGCTGCCGCCCGGGTGTTTTTATGTACGCTAATGGAGGAGGGGGGTCTGTACTAATGAAGGGGAGGGTTTGTCCTGGGGGATCTATACTAATGAAGGGGGGGATTCCTGGAGGGGTCTGTACTAATGGAGGGGGGTCTGTACTAATAGAGGGGGCTTTGTCCTGGGGGGTCTGTACTAATGAAGGGGGGGTTTCCTGGGGGGGTCTGTACTAATGGAGGGGGGTGGTTTGTCCTGGGGGTCTGTACTAATGGAGGGGGGCGGTTTGTCCTGGGGGGTCTGTACTAACAGAGGGGGGGTTGTCCTGGGGGTCTGTACTAATAGAGTGGGATGGTTTGTCCTGGGGGTCTATACTAATGGAGGGGGGTTTGTCTTGGGGGGTCTGTACTAATGGAGGGCCGGTTTGTTCTGGGGGGGTCTGTACTAATGGAGGGGGGTTTGTCCTGGGGGGGTCTGTACTAATGGAGGGTGGGCGGTTTGTCCTGGGGGGTCTGTGCTAATGGAGAGGGCTTTGTCCTGGGGGGTCTGTACTAATGGAGGGGGGGTTGTCCTAGGGGGGTCTGTACTAATGGAGGGGTGGTTTGTCCTGGGGTGTCTGTACTAATGGAGAGGGGGTCTGTACTAAGGGTGGGGGTTTGCCCTTGTGAGGGTCTGTACTAATGGAGGGGGCTTGTCCTGAGGGTCTGTACTAATGGAGGGGGGTTGTCCTGGGGGGTCTGTACTAATGGAGGGGGGGGTTGTCCTGGGGTCTGTACTAATGGAGGGTGTTTGTCCTGGGGGTCTATACTAATGAAAGGGGACGGTTTGTCCTGGGGTCTGTACTAATGGAGGGGGGCTTTGTCCTGGGGGGGTCTGTACTAATGGGGGGTTGTCCTTGGGGGTTGTACTAATGGAAGGGGTTTGTCCTGGGGGGTCTGAACTAATGGAGGGGGGGTTTTCCTGGGGGGTCTGTACTAATGGAGGGGGGGTTGTCCTGGGGGGGTCTGTACTAATAGAGGGGGGGCGGTTTGTCCTGGGGGGTCTGTACAAATGGAGGGGGGCAGTTTGTCCTGGGGGTCTGTACAAATGGAGGGGGTTTGTCCTGCGGGGTCTGTACTAATGGAGGGGGGCGGTTTGTCCTGGGGGGTCTGTACTAATGGAGGGGGTTTGTCCTGGGGGGTCTGTACTAATGGAGGGGGGTTTGTCCTGGGGGGTCTGTACTAATGGAGGGGGGTTTGTCCTGGGAGGGTCTCTACTAATGAAGGGTGGGCGGTTTGTCCTGGGGGTCTGTACTAATGGAGGGGGGCTTTGTCTTGGGGGGTCTGTACTAATGGAAGGGGTTGTCCTTGGGAGGGGTCTGTACTAATGGAGGGGGGTTTGTCCTGGGGGGTCTGTACTAATGAAGAGGGGGCAGTTTGTCCTGGGGGTCTGTACTCATGGAGGGGGGGTTGTCCTGGGGGGTCTGTACTAATGGAGGGGGGTTTGTCCTGGGGGGTCTGTACTAATGGAGGGGGTTTGTCCTGGGGGTCTGTAGTAATGGAGAGGGGTTTGTCCCAGGGAGTCTGTACTAATGGAGGGGTGTTTGTCCTGGGGGGGGTCTGTACTAATGGAGGGGGTTCGTCCTGGGGGATCTGTACTAATGGAGGGGGGTTTGTCTTGGGGGTCTGTACTAATGAAGGGGGGGTTTGTCCTGGGGGGTCTGTACTAATGGAGGGGGGTTTGTTCTGGGGGGATCTGTACTAATGGAGGGGGGTTTGTCTTGGGGGGTCTGTACTAATGAAGAGGGGGGTTTGTCCTGGGGGATCTGTACTAATGGAGGGGGGGTTATTCTGGGGGGTCTGTACTAATGGAGGGGGGGTGTCCTGGGGGGTCTGTACTAATAGAGGGGGGGCGGTTTGTCCTGGGGGTCTGTACTAATGGAGGGGGGCTTTGTCTTGGAGGGGTCTGTACTAATGGAGGGGGTTGTCCTGGGGAGGGGTCTGTACTAATGGAGGGGGGTTTGTCCTGGGGGTCTGTACTAATGGAGAGGGGGTCTGTACTAATGGAGGGTTTTTTTCCAGGGGAGTCTGTACTAATGGAGGGGGGGTTGTCCTGGTGGGTCTGTACTAATGGAGGGGGGCGGTTTGTCCTGGGGGGTCTGTACTAATGAAGAGGGGGCAGTTTGTCCTGGGGGTCTGTACTCATGGAGGGGGGTTGTCCTGGGGGGTCTGTACTAATGGAGGGGGGTTTGTCCTGGGGGGTCTGTACTAATGGAGGGGGTTTTTCCTGGGGGTCTGTAGTAATGGAGAGGGGTTTGTCCCGGGGAGTCTGTACTAATGGAGGGGTGTTTGTCTTGGGGGGGTCTGTACTAATGGAGGGGGTTCGTCCTGGGGGGGTCTGTACTAATGGAGGGGGGTTTGTCTTGGGGGTCTGTACTAATGAAGGGGGGTTTGTCCTGGGGGGTCTGTACTAATGGAGGGGGGTTTGTTCTGGGGGGATATGTACTAATGGAGGGGGGTTTGTCTTGGGGGGTCTGTACTAATGAAGAGGGGGGTTTGTCCTGGGGGGTCTGTACTAATGGAGGGGGGGTTATCCTGGGGGGTCTGTACTAATGGAGGGGGGGTGTCCTGGGGGGGTCTGTACTAATAGAGGGGGGGGCGGTTTGTCCTGGGGGTCTGTACTAATGGAGGGGGGCAATTTGTCCTGGGGGGTCTGTACTAATGGAGGGGGTTTGTCCTGCGGGGTCTGTACTAATGGAGGGGGGGCGGTTTGTCCTGGGGGGTCTGTACTAATGGAGGGGGGTTTGTCCTGGGGGGTCTGTACTAATGGAGGGGGGTTTGTCCTGGGGGGGTCTGTACTAATGGAGGGGGGTTTGTCCTGGGAGGGTCTCTACTAATGAAGGGTGGGCGGTTTGTCCCTGGGGGTCTGTACTAATGGAGGGGGGCTTTGTCTTGGGGGGGTCTGTACTAATGAAGGGGGGTTGTCCTGGGGGGGTCTGTACTAATGGAGGGGGGTTTGTCCTGGGGGTCTGTACTAATGGAGAGGGGGTCTGTACTAATGGAGGGTTTTTTTCCTGGGGGGGTCTGTATTAATGGAGGGGGGGTTGTCCTGGGGGGTCTGTACTAATGGAGGGGGGCGGTTTGTCCTGGGGGGTCTTTACTAATGAAGAGGGGGCAGTTTGTCCTGGGGGTCTGTACTCATTGAGGGGGGGTTGTCCTGGGGGGTCTGTACTAATGGAGGGGGGTTTGTCCTGGGGGGTCTGTACTAATGGAGGGGGTTTGTCCTGGGCGTCTGTAATAATGGAGAGGGGTTTGTCCCGGGGAGTCTGTACTAATGGAGGGGTGTTTGTCCTGGGGGGGTCTGTACTAATGGAGAGGGTTCGTCCTGGGGGGGTCTGTACTAATGAAGGGGGGGTTTGTCCTGGGGGGTCTGTACTAATGAAGGGGGGTTTGTTCTGGGGGGATCTGTACTAATAGAGGGGGGTTTGTCCTGGTGGGGGTCTGTACTAATGGAGGGGGGGTGGTTTGTCCTGGGGGGTCTACACCCAGGAAAGTACACCCAGGACTCCAGAGGGAGAGGGCAGTGCTGAGAGAACACCATAAGAGAGAGAACCCGGCTGCCCTACGTCACCAGAGGGAAAGCCACACAGCCTAGCGCCATCCCTGGCGGAGAAAGGAATGGAGTCATTGCAGGAATACAGATCTGGGTGCTACCCAGTGAAGTCGCCACGGGCAATTCAGAGTGAGCTGACTCCTGATCAGAGGTAGGGATGAGCCGAACACCCCCCTGTTCGGTTCGCACCAGAACATGCGAACAGGAAAAAAGTTTGTTCGAACACGCGAACACCATTAAAGTCTATGGGACACGAACATGAATAATCAAAAGTGCTAATTTTAAAGGCTTATATGCAAGTTATTGTCATAAAAAGTGTTTGGGGACCTGGGTCCTGCCCCAGGGGACATGGATCAATGCAAAAAAAGTTTTAAAAACGGACGTTTTTTCAGGATCAGTGATTTTAATAATGCTTAAAGTCAAACAATAAAAGTGTAATATCCCTTTAAATTTCGTAGCTGGGGGGTGTCTATAGTATGCCTGTAAAGGGGCGCATGTTTCCCGTGTTTAGAACAGTCTGACAGCAAAATGACATTTCGAAGGAAAAAACACATTTAAAACTACTCGCGGCTATTGCATTGCCGACAATACACATCGAAGTTCATTGATAAAAACGGCATGGGAATTCCCCACAGGGCAACCCCGAACCAAAATTAAAAAAAAAAATGACGTGGGAGTCCCCCTAAATTCCATACAAGGCCCTTCAGGTCTGGTATGGATATTAAGGGGAACCCCGGCCAAAATTTAAAAAAAAATGACGTGGGGTTCCCCCTAAATTCCATATGGATTTTAAGGGGAACCCCGCGCCAAAAAAAAAAAAGAAACGGCGTGGGGTCCCCACAATGATGCATACCAGACCCTTATCTGAGCACGCAACCTGGCAGGCCACAGGAAAAGAGGGGGGGACGAGAGTGCGACCCCCCCTCCTGAACCGTACCAGGCCACATGCCCTCAACATTGGGAGGGTGCTTTGGGGTAGCCCCCCAAAACACCTTGTCCCCATTTTGATGAGGACAAGGGCCTCATCCCCACAACCCTGGCCGGTGTTTGTGGGTGTCTGCGGGCGGGGGGGCTTATCGGAATCTGGAAGCCCCCTTTAACAAGGGGACCCCCAGATCCCGGCCCCCCCTGTGTGAAATGGTAAGGGGGTACTTACCCCTACCATTTCACTAAAAAACTGTAAAAAATGTTAAAAATGACAAGAGACAGTTTTTGACAATTCCTTTATTTAAATGCTTCTTCTTTCTTCTATCTTCCTTCATCTTCTGGTTCTTCTGGTTCTTCCTCCGGCGTTCTCATCCAGCATCTCCTCCGCGGCATCTTCTATCTTCTTCTCCTCGGGCCGCTCCGCACCCATGGCATGGAGGGAGGCTCCCGCTCTTCTCTTCATCTTCTTCTTCTTCTCTTCTTCCTTCTTCTCTTCTTCTCTTCTTCATTTTCTTCTCCGGGCCGCTCCGCACCCATGCTGGCATGGAGGGAGGCTCCCGCTGTGTGACGGCGTCTTCTCGTCTGACGATTCTTAAATAGCTGGGGGTGTGGTCACCTCTGACGCACGGGACATGACGGGACTTCCCTGTGGCATTCCCCGTGACGTCACAGGGAAATCCCGTCAAGTCACTGTGCATCAGAGGGGGGCGGGGTCACCAGGTGGCCCCGCCTCCCATTATTTAAGAACCGTCAGACGAAGAGACGCCGTCACACAGTGGGAGCCTCCCTCCATGCCAGCGGAGAAGAAAATGAAGAAGAGAAGAAGAGACGAAGGAAGAAGAGAAGAAGATGAAGAGAAGAGCGGGAGCCTCCCTCCATGCCATGGGTGCGGAGCGGCCCGAGGAGAAGAAGATAGAAGATGCCGCGGAGGAGATGCTGGACGAGAACGCCGGAGGAAGAACCAGAAGAACCAGAAGATGAAAGAAGATAGAAGAAAGAAGAAGCATTTAAATAAAGGAATTGTCAAAAACTGTCTCTTGTCATTTTTAACATTTTTGACAGTTTTTTAGTGAAATGGTAGGGGTAAGTACCCCCTTACCATTTCACACAGGGGGGGGCCGGGATCTGGGGGTCCCCTTGTTAAAGGGGGCTTCCAGATTCTGATAAGCCCCCTGCCCGCAGACCCCCACAACCACCGGCCAGGGTTGTGGGGATGAGGCCCTTGTCCTCATCAACATGGGGACAAGGTGTTTTGGGGGGCTACCCCAAAGCACCCTCCCAATGTTGAGGGCATGTGGCCTGGTACGGTTCAGGAGGGGGGGTCGCACTCTCGTCCCCCCTCTTTTCCTGTGGCCTGCCAGGTTGCGTGCTCAGATAAGGGTCTGGTATGGATTTTTGGGGGGACCCCACGCTGTTTTTTTGGGTTTTTTTGGCGCGGGGTTCCCCTTAAAATCCATTCCAGACCTGAAGGGTCTGGTATGGAATTTAGGGGGAACCCCACGTCATTTTTTAAAAAATTTTGGCCGGGGTTCCCCTTAATATCCATACCAGACCTGAAGGGCCTTGTATGGAATTTAGGGGGACTCCCACGTCATTTTTTTTGACTGTTCCAAACACGGGAAACATGCGCCCCTTTACAGGCATACTATAGACACCCCCCAGCTACGAAATTTAAAGGGATATTACACTTTTATTGTTTGATTTTAAGCATTATTAAAATCACTGCTCCTGAAAAAACGTCCGTTTTTAAAACTTTTTTTTGCATTGATCCATGTCCCCTGGGGCAGGACCCAGGTCCCCAAACACTTTTTATGACAATAACTTGCATATAAGACTTTAAAATTAGCACTTTTGATTTCTCCCATAGACTTTTAAAGGGTGTTCCGCGGCATTCAAATTTGCTGCGAACACCCCAAATTGTTTGCTGTTCGGCGAACTTGCGAACAGCCAATGTTCGAGTCGATGCTCATCCCTAATCAGAGGAACCATTGCTGTATCGCTGAGTCAGGTAAGAGGGCCGATCGGCCATTATCTACTAACGTCCATAGGAACTGCAGTCTCTGACCATCTCCTGTATCATGTCTGCAGTCTCTGACCATCTCTGGTATCATGTCTGCTGTCTCTGACCGTCTCTTGTATAATGTCTACAGTCTCTGACCATCTCCTGTACAATGTCTGCAGTCTCTGACCATCTCCTGTACTATGATTGCAGTCTCTGACCGTCTCTTGTATCATGTCTGCAGTCTCTGTCCATCTCTTGTATCATGTATGCAGTCTCTGACCATCTCCTGCATCATGTCTGCAGTCTGTGACCATCTCCTGCATCATGTCTTCAGTCTCTGACCATCTCCTGTATTATGTCTGCAGTCTCTGACCATCTCCTGTACCATGTCTACAGTCTCTGACTGTCTCTTGTATCATGTCTGCAGTCTCCGTCCATCTCCATTATTATGTCTGCAGTCTCTGACCATCTCCTGTATTATGTCTGCAGTCTCTGACCATCTCCTGTACAATGTCTGCAGTCTCTGACCATCTCCTGTACTATGATTGCAGTCTCTGACCGTCTCTTGTATCATGTCTGCAGTCTCTGTCCATCTCTTGTATCATGTATGCAGTCTCTGACCATCTCCTGCATCATGTCTGCAGTCTCTGACCATCTCCTGCATCATGTCTTCAGTCTCTGACCATCTCCTGTATTATGACTGCAGTCTCTGACCATCTCCTGTATTATGTCTGCAGTCTCTGACAATCTCCTGTACTATGATTGCAGTCTCTGACAGTCACTTGTATCATGTCTGCAGTCTCCGTCCATCTCCATTATTATGTCTGCAGTCTCTGACCATCTCCTGTATTATGTCTGCAGTCTCTGACCATCTCCTGTACTATGATTGCAGTCTCTGACCGTCTCTTGTATCATGTCTGCAGTCTCTGACCGTCTCTTGTATCATATCTACAGTCTCTGTCCATCTCTTGTATCAGGTCTGCAGTCTCTAACTATCTGACCATCAGTCTATCAATTAAGGGGGGTGGTTAATTGCTCACAGGTGCCTATTTAACTGGGTGTAGGACTCAGTCTGAGCGTGCTCAGTCTGAGGCTGTGGAACTCGGTGTAAGTGGAGCTGGTATAAGTGGGAGTTAAAAACCAGAGTTTAAAACAGGAGGTTATAACAGGGGTCAAAGTACCTGTGTAGTGTGAGTATCTGAGTGTTGTCTGAGTAGTGTGTGTGGATCGTTAGTACTTGTGTATTGTGTACTGTATACTTGAATATTGCGAGTGCACGTAGGTCTGCGACTGTTCTGCGATTGCACGTAGGTCTGCGAGTACCTGTGTATTGTCTTGTTGTGTACCTGTGTATTGTCTTGAGTATTAGTGCCAGGAAGCTAGCTGTTAGGTAATTTGGACAGGGTAAAATCCCCAAATCCTCACTATATTTAATAGGTACGATGCCCGGCGGGTGTGGAGAGGCGACTCTTTGTACATCTTGCCGCATGTATGCGTTCCTTGATCATCCAATCGAGGGTGAATACTGCTGTGCAAAATGTAAGCACATTGTTTCCCTGGAAGCCCAGGTTCTGAATCTGGGGAAGCAACTGTCAGCACTGAGAAGTCCCTCCATACTAAAGGTGAGCCAGGAACGTACATGGCAGGTGCCGGCAGGGACCAGCACAGAGGTGGGTGGAGACAAAGAGGTGCAGGCACTAGCAAAGAGTAGATGGGTGACAGTCAGGAGGGGTAGAGGGGGAAGTGCCAGAGAGGCCAATCCAGGACTGGAGCATCCCAATAAGTACGCTCCATTGAGTGACATTGGTGAAACCAGTCAGGGACCAGCACTGCTGGAGATGAGGGACTCTCCTAGCTGCCAGGGGAAGAACTCCTTCAGTGAGAGTGGGGGGGCAGCAAAGGGAAAGGAAAGACAGATTCTGGTGGTAGGGGACTCAATTCTTAGAAGGACAGAGAGGGCAATCTGTAACCAAGACCTGAAGCGCCGAACAGTATGTTGTCTACCGGGCGCTCGGGTTCGGCACATCACGGATCTTGTGGACAGATTACTGGGAGGGGCTGGGGAAGACCCGGCTGTCATGGTGCACGTTGGCACCAATGACAAAGTCAGAGGCACATGGAGTGTCCTAAAGAATGATTTTAAGGACTTAGGTGCTAAATTGAGGAAAAGGACCTCCAAGGTAGTGTTCTCAGGAATACTACCGGTACATCGAGCCACACCAGAAAGGCAGAGGGAGATTAGGGAAGTAAACAAGTGGCTGAAGAGCTGGTGTAGTAAGGAGGGGTTTGGGTTCCTGGAGGAGTGGGCCGACTTCTCAGTCGGTAACCGGTTCAAAAGAAGGGACGGACTGTACCTAAATGAGGAGGGTGCAGATCTGCTGGGAATGAAGATGGCCAAAAAGTTAGAGGGGTTTTTAAACTAGGCGATGGGGGGAGGGTCAGAGACAGTGATAGCCAGTGTGGAAGATATTCCAGAGGGTAGTATTGGGGGCATTAGTGATAGGTTAACCAAAGCACAAAAACACAAGGTGAGTATAGTAGCAAGTTCTAGTTGCAATCTTGAAACACCCAATACGAGGACAATATGCGACCGGTCTAAACTATGTGGCATGTTCACCAATGCCAGGAGCATGGCGGACAAGATGGGTGAACTAGAGATACTGTTGTACAAGGAGGATTTGGATTTTGTGGGAATTTCAGAGACCTGGTTCAACAGCTCTCATGATTGGCTGGCAAACATTCAAGGGTATACCCTATACCGCAAGGATAGAGAGGGTAAAAAAGGGGGAGGGGTATGCCTATATATCAAGAATAATGTACAAGTGAATGTGAAAGATGACATCACTGAGGGAGCTAGTGAGGAGGTGGAATCCTTATGGGTAGAGCTCCAAAGGGATGAAGCTAAGGGGAAAATAATACTGGGAGTATGCTATAGGCCCCCTAACCTGAGGGAGGAAGTGGAGACGGATCTCCTATCACAAATTGGATTAGCAGCAAGGATGGGAAGTGTTATCATAATGGGGGATTTTAATTATCCAGACATAGACTGGGCGGAGGGAACCGCACATTCATTTAAGGCTCGCCAGTTCCTTAATGTCTTGCAGGACAATTTTGTGGGTCAGATGTTAGACGCACCAACTAGAAATAAAACATTACTGGATCTACTGATTACCAACAATACAGACCTGATCACAGATGTGGAAACACGGGGCAATTTAGGTAACAGCGATCACAGGTCAATTAGTTTCAGTATAAATCACACAAATAGGAAACATGAAGGGAACACAAAGACACTGAATTTCAAAAGAGCCAACTTCCCTAAACTACAAACCTTGCTAAAAGGCATAAATTGGTATAAAATATTAGGAACAAAGAATACGGAGGAGAGATGGGTTTGCTTTAAGAGCATATTAAATAAGGGCATTAGCCAATGTATCCCATTGGGTAATAAATTTAAAAGAGCGAACAAAAATCCTGGATGGCTTAACTCCAATGTAAAAATGCATATAAAAGCAAAGGAGAAGGCCTTCAAAAAATACAAGGTTGAGGGATCATCCTCAGCATTCAGACTTTATAAAGAATGCAATAAGAAATGTAAGGGTGCAATTAGGACGGTTAAGATAGAACATGAAAGACACATAGCGGAGGAGAGCAAAAAAAATCCCAAGAAATTCTTTAAGTATGTAAACAGTAAAAAAGGGAGGACAGACCATATTGGCCCCATAAAGAATGAGGAAGAATGAGGAAGGACATCTGGTTACAAAGGATGGGGAGATGGCAAAGGTATTGAATTTATTCTTCTCCTCAGTATTCACGAGTGAATCGGGGGGCTTCAGTAACCAAAACTGCAGTGTTTATCCTCATGACACAACACAGGAAGCACCTACATGGTTAACAGAGGACGGAATTAAAATTAGACTTGAGAAACTTAACATTAATAAATCACCGGGACCAGGCTTGCATCCGAGGGTACTTAGGGAACTCAGTCAGGTGATTGCCAGACCGTTGTTCCTAATTTTTACAGACAGTCTATTGACTGGAATGGTACCAGCTGATTGGAGAAAAGCCAATGTAGCACCAATATTTAAAAAGGGCCCAAAAAACATCCCTGGGAATTACAGACCAGTTAGCCTAACATCAATAGTATGTAAACTCTTGGAGGGGATGATAAGGGACTATATACAAGATTTTAGTAATAAGAATATTATCATTAGCAGTAATCAGCATGGATTCATGAAGAATCGTTCTTGCCAAACCAATCTATTAACCTTCTATGAGGAGGTGAGTTGCCATCTAGATAAAGGAAGGCCCGTAGACGTGGTGTATCTGGATTTTGCAAAAGCATTTGACACAGTGCCCCATAAACGTTTACTGTACAAAATAAGGTCCGTTGGCATGGACCATAGGGTGAGTACATGGATTGAAAACTGGCTACAAGGGCGTGTTCAGAGGGTGGTGATAAATGGGAAGTACTCAGAATGGTCAGGGGTGGGTAGTGGGGTTCCCCAGGGTTCTGTGCTGGGACCAATCCTATTTAATTTGTTCATAAACGATCTGGAGGATGGGATAAACAGTTCAATCTCTGTATTTGCAGATGATACTAAGCTAAGCAGGGCAATAACTTCTCCGCAGGATGTGGAAATCTTGCAAAAAGACCTGAACAAATTAATGGGGTGGGCGACTACATGGCAAATGAGGTTCAATGTAGAAAAATGTAAAATAATGCATTTGGGTGGCAAAAATATGAATGCAATCTATACACTGGGGGGAGAACCTCTGGGGGAATCTAGGATAGAAAAGGACCTGGGGGTCCTAGTAGATGATAGGCTCAGCAATGGGATGCAATGCCAAGCTGCTGCTAATAAAGCAAACAGAATATTGGCATGCATTAAAAGGGGGATCAACTCCAGAGATAAAACGATTATTCCCCCGCTCTACAAGACTCTGGTCCGGCCGCACCTGGAGTATGCTGTCCAGTTCTGGGCACCAGTCCTCAGGAGGGATGTACTGGAAATGGAGCGAGTACAAAGAAGGGCAACAAAGCTAATAAAGGGTCTGGAGGATCTTAGTTATGAGGAAAGGTTGCGAGCTCTGAACTTATTCTCTCTGGAGAAGAGACGCTTGAGAGGGGATATGATTTCAATTTACAAATACTGTACTGGTGACCCCACAATAGGGATAAAACTTTTTCGCAGAAGAGAGTTTAATAAGACTCGTGGCCACACATTACAATTAGAAGAAAAGAGGTTTAACCTTAAACTACGTGGAGGGTTCTTTACTGTAAGAGCGGCAAGGATGTGGAATTCCCTTCCACAGGTGGTGGTCTCAGCGGGGAGCATTGATAGCTTCAAGAAACTATTAGATAATCACCGCAACACCGCAGAATGACCGCAACATACAGGGATATGTAATGAAATACTGACACATAATCACACACATAGGTTGGACTTGATGGACTTGTGTCTTTTTTCAACCTCACCTACTATGTAACTATATGTAACTATCTCCTGTATTATGTCTGCAGTCTCTGACCATCTCCTGTATTATGTCTGCAGTCTCTGACTGTCTCTTGTATCATGTCTGCAGTCTCTGACCATCTCCTGTACTATGATTGCAGTCTCTGACCATCTCTTGTATCACGTCTGCTGTCTCTGACCATCTTTTTTATCATGTCTACAGTCTCTAACCATCTCCTGTACAATGTCTGCAGTCTCTGACCATCTCCCGTACTATGTCTGCAGTCTCTGACCATTTTCTGTACCATGTCTGCAGTCTCTGACCATCTCCTGTACCATGTCTACAGTCTCTGACCATCTCCTGTATTATGTCTGCAGTCTCTAACCATCTCCTGTATTATGTCTGCAGTCTCTGCCATCTCCTGTATTATGTCTGCAGTCTATGACTATCTCCTGTATCATGTCTACAGTCTCTGACTGTCTATTGTATGATGTCTGCAGTCTCTGACTATCTCCTGTATTATGTCTGCAGTCCCTGACATCTCCTGTATTATGTCTGCAGTCTCTGACCATCTCCTGTACTATGATTGCAGTCTCTGTCCATCTCTTGTATCAGGTCTGCAGTCTCTGACCATCTTCTGTATTATGTCTGCAGTCTCTGACCATCTCCTGTATCATGTCTACAGTCTCTGACTGTCTCTTGTATCATGTCTACAGTCTCTGACCATCCCCTATATTATGTCTGCAGTCTCTGACCATCTCCTGTAGTATGTCTGCAGTCTCTGACCATCTCCTGTACTATGATTGCAGTCTCTGACCATCTCCTGTACTATGATTGCAGTCTCTGACTGCCTCTTGTTTCATGTCTGCAGTCTCTGACCATCTCCTGTACTATGATTGCAGTCTCTGATCATCTCTTGTATCATGTCTGCAGTCTCTGTCCATCTCCTGTATCATGTCTGCAGTCTCTGACCATCTCCTGAATTATGTCTGCAGTCTCTGACCATCACCTGTATTATGTCAGCAGTCTCTGACCATCTCCTGTATCATTTTTACAGTCTCTGACTGTCTCTTGTATCATGTCTACAGTCTCTGACCATCTCCTATATTATGTCTGCAGTCTCTGACCATCTCCTATACTATGATTGCAGTCTCTGACCATCTCCTGTACTATGATTGCAGTCTCTAAACCACCTCTTGTTTCATGTCTGCAGTCTCTGACCATCTCCTGTACATGTCTGCAGTCTCTGACCATCTCCTGTACTATGTCTGCAGTCTTTGACCATCTCCTGTATTGTGTCTGCAGTCTCTGACCATCTCCTGTATTATGTCTGCAGTCTCTGACCATCTCCTGTATTATGTCTGCAGTCTCTGACCATCTCCTGTACTATGATTGCAGTCTCTGTCAGTCTCTTGTATCATGTCTGCAGTCACTGTTCATCTCTTGTATCAGGTCTGCAGTCTCTAACCATCTCCTGTATTATGTCAGCAGTCTCTGACCGTCTCTTGTATCATGTCTGCAGTCTCTGTTCATCTCTTGTATCAGGTCTGCAGTCTCTGACCATCTCCTATACTATGATTGCAGTCTCTGACCATCTCCTGTACTATGATTGCCGTCTCTGACTGCCTCTTGTTTCATGTCTGCAGTCTGACCATCTCCTGTACCATGTCTGCAGTCTCTGACCATCTCCTGTATTTTTTTTATTATTATTATTATTATACGAGATTTATATAGCACCAACAGTTTACTCAGCGCTTTACAATGTATAAGGGGGACAACACAGGGGGGGGGCGGGATCTGGGGGTCCCCTTGTTAAAGGGGGCTTCCAGATTCCGATAAGCCCCCTGCCCGCAGACCCCCACAACCACCGGCCAGGGTTGTGGGGATGAGGCCCTTGTTCTCATCAACATGGGGACAAGGTGTTTTGGGGGGCTACCCCAAAGCACCCTCCCAATGTTGAGGGCATGTGGCCTGGTACGGTTCAGGAGGGGGGCCACACTCTCGTCCCCCCCTCTTTTCCTGCGGCCTGCCAGGTTGCGTGCTCGGATAAGGGTCTGGTATGGATTCTTGGGGGGACCCTACGCCGTTTTTTTTTTTTTTTGGCGTGGGGTTCCCCTTAAAATCCATACCAGACCTGAAGGGTCTGGTATGGAATTTAGGGGGAACCCCACGTCATTTTTTAAAAAATTTTGGCCGGGGTTCCCCTTAATATCCATACCAGACCTGAAGGGCCTGGTATGGAATTTAGGGAGACTCCCACGTCATTTTTTTTTAAATTTTGGTTTGGGGTTCCCCTGTGGGGAATTCCCATGCCATTTTTATCAATGAACTTCTATGTGTATTGTCGGCAATGCAATAACGAGTAGTTTTAAATGGGTTTTTTCCTTCGAAATGTCATTTTGCTGTCAGACTGTTCTAAACACGGGAAACATGCGCCCCTTTACAGGCATACTATAGACACCCCCCAGGTACGAAATTTAAAGGGATATTACACTTTTATTGTTTGACTTTAAGCATTATTAAAATCACTGCTCCTGAAAAAACGGCCGTTTTTAAAAGTTTTTTTTGCATTGATCCATGTCCCCTGGGGCAGGACCCGGGTCCCCAAACACTTTTTATGACAATAACTTGCATATAAGCCTTTAAAATTAGCACTTTTGATTTCTCCCATAGACTTTTAAAGGGTGTTCCGCGGCATTCGAATTTGCCGCGAACACCCCAAATTGTTCGCTGTTCGGTAAACTTGAAGCTCATGCCTAGTCTCTTGTATCATGTCTACAGTCTCTGACCATCTCCTATATTATGTCTGCAGCCTCTGACCATCTCCTGTAGTATGTCTGCAGTCTCTGACCATCTCCTGTACTATGATTGCAGTCTCTGACCGCCTCTTGTTTCATGTCTGCAGTCTCTGACCATCTCCTGTATTATGTCTGCAGTCTCTGACCATCTCCTGTACTATGATTGCAGTCTCTGACAGTCTCTTGTATCATGTCTGCAGTCTCTGTCCATCTCTTGTATCAGGTCTGCAGTCTCTAACTATCTCCTGTATTATGTCTGCAGTCACTGACCGTCTCTTGTATCATGTCTGCAGTCTCTGTCCATCTCTTGCATCAGGTCTGCAGTCTCTGACCATCTCCTGTATCATGTCTGCAGTCTCTGACCATCTCCTATACTATGTCTGCAGTCTCTGACCGTCTCTTGTATCATGTCTGCAGTCTCTGTCCATCTCTTGTATCATGTCTGCAGTCTCTGACCATCTCCTGTATTATGTCTGCAGTCTCCAACCATCTCCTGTATTATGTCTGCAGTCTCTGACCATCTCCTGTATTATGTCTGCAGTCTCTGACCATCTCCTGTACTATGATTGCAGTCTCTGTCCATCTCTTGTATCAGGTCTGCAGTCTCTGACCATCTCCTGTATTATGTCTGCAGTCTCTGACCATCTTCTGTATTATGTCTGCAGTCTGTGTCCATCTCTTGTATCATGTCTGCAGTCTTTGACCGTATTATGTCTAGGGGCTCTTTCTAGCAGACAGCCCTCTCTGTGTGCATCAGAGAGATTCCCCTCCAGGTCTCATTAGTGTACTCTCTTCCTGTATTTTCTTTATTGTTAAATGATCATGGGAGGATCCCAAGGTAACAAAGACTTCTAAGGGGAGCATCTCTGTGTTTGAGTCATTGCCATAGAAACATTTGTAAAGGGGAGGAGTTGGTAAGATGACCATGCCCATGTAGGGGCGCCAGAAATATTTCTGCACCCATGCCTCTGTGACCCTAGGATCGGCCCTGATGCAAACTTCCCACTTTTACTTCAAACGATAGAAAAGGATTTAAAACTTTGGAATGCAGGTTACTTCTCATAGGTTGGGAGGGCCGCTATTCTGAAAATGGTCATTTTGCCCAGGCTGCTATACCCGTTATGGGCATTACCGATTAAAATACCTCAGAGGTTTTTTTAAAAAATTACACACCATACTCCTGACCTTCTTATGGTCAAATTAAAAACCTAGGATCAAATTCGCACTTCTGACCACACCTAAGGAATTAGGAGAGATGGGGCTTCCTGACTTCAGGAAATACTACATAGGGTCCCATTTAACAAGAAGGGTGGACTGGAACTGCCACCGGGGAACTAAAGGCTGGGTAGCCTTAGAGGATGGATTAAGCCCCTACCCCCTACTTTTTTCTCCATGGATCCTGGGACTCCAAAAAGACCGAATATTAAAAAAAATCCACTAATGGAAACCAAACGAAATATCTGCTTAGAAGTAGCAAAACACCCTACAGTGACCTCCCTACTGAGCTCCCTAACACCACTAATGGACAATGCTGACTTTCCACTGGGATTGGGAACAATTTGCTACACCGCCCTCCTAACAACAAATCCCTGCACGCAGAAGAATGTTTTCAAGATGGGAGATTCAAGGAATTTGTGACATTAAAAAGAGACAGCGGACTATCCAATTTACCGCTCTGGATATACTTCCAACTACGCAGCTTCGTTGGTGGTACGACCAGACAGGGAGACTTTTCCAGACAGATGACAGATCTAGAGAAGGTATGTGCTGAGAGGGCACTATTACAGAGGTGACTTTAGTCACCTACGCATGGCTGCAATACGTGAACCTCAATACTGAAGACAGATTCAGAAAGCATTGGTCCACTGCACTTAAGATGACAATTATGGACAATCAATGGAAAAAGGCCTGCATTCTGGCACACAAGTGCTCTATCAGCACGAAGACACAAGAAAGGTCTTATAAACTACTCACTGACTGGTATGTCATGCCAGCAAAACTACATTCCTGGTATGCTCAGACCTCAAGCATATGCTGGAGATGTGGGGAGGATACAGGTACACTTGTACACATCTGGTGGCTCTGCCATCACCTGGCCCCATTTTGGCACCAGGTCAGGGACCTGATTAAACTAATAACAGAAACCAAAACAGTATTACACGCTGCTTGTTGCCCTCTACACATCTCTACCTACCCACTCAAACGCTACAAAAATTTGCTAACCAAGCATTTGCTGAATGCGGCTAAGGTGCTCATCCCGACCCGCGGGAGGACCACAAAAGTGCCCTCTATAGTGGACTGGCTGGCTCGGGTGTCAGAAATCTGTGAAATGGAAGACAATCTAGCCCAGGCTTCCGACAGGGTGGAGAGGTTTCATAAAACATGGTCACCCTGGTTTGAGTTCCGTTATTCTGAAACATACAATGATCTGCAGTCAGGCTTAAAATTTATATCTCCTCACACATAACAACAGACATCTGATCAAACCAAGATAAATGTGTAATCCTACTTTCAGAGAAAATAGTTGAGTGTAATGAAGCAGAATAAGAGTGTAACCCACACATTTTCAACACAACAACCAACTAACAAAACCTTCCCCAAAACTTCTCTCATCCTTACTCTTACTCAAATTCCTTTTCATCTCTATCTGTTCCTTACTTTCAGTCAACTAACCTACACTAGTATAGAACTCCCTAAATGTAACATGAAGGGCGCGCCTGCATAGGTCCTCATTCAACAACTTGTGTGTAAATCAGCCACAGGCTTTCAGGAACCATAGAAATGTTAAGTGACTCGTAGATGTTTTGGTGCTTTTCCTCTGTATCCGAGTTGAATGTTAATGAAGCCAAGACTCTCAGACCTACGTTCACACTGATATACAATTAATATCCATACATGATTACTACGCATGACTGTAAAACCTTCCTGTACTAATGTTGAAGTTAAATAAACTTTAAATGTTTAAAAAAAGGAAGTAATGCGCTTCAATCATCCTGAAACCATAGCAACCATGGTGCCGGGATGATTGAATGATTGAAGCACCAACACCAGGTGTTTGGAGTATCTTTATCTGCTGATTGATAAACTTTCTGGAATACACATATTTCTATTGTAGGATCTGGGCCTGCTGTCCCTCCATCCCTCTTTCTTTCCTTCCTTCTCTCTCCTTCTCTCCATATTTCTTTCTTTATTTCTCTCTCCATCCCTCGTTCATCTCAGACTCGAAAAGTCAGAAAGATAGAACAAATTCTTACCTCTGTGACACGCTCAGACGAATCTCGCAATGTTTCACTTCCTATAACTGTCTCTTGTATATCTTCTCTCACACACCCATAGCAGGAAATCCTGTGTTTCCTGAGCTGTGCTCTCCGGGAGGGCCGTGTACAAAGCTCGAGAATAAATTCGCCCTCTGAGCACCTTCAGGACTCGTTTACAACACTCAGATGCAAACAAATGTTTTTTTTTTAACGCAGTACAAATACATATGCAAAAAAAAAATGTTTATGTATTTCAATAAACCTCGTTTATACCATTGTGTTGTCTTTATGTGTGTTTAAAAAAAAGTACAGCTTGCTGCATTTTGTGTGATTCCATCAAAACAATCAAATCCACAAACAATTTAATAGCCTTAACGTCTCATCCGATCAATTTTGATAGGATTCGATCAAACTGAGTCGATTGGTCATATTATCATTTTCAATCAGTCAGCAGCACTGAGAAACACTATCTTACCAAAAGAATCGGGACGCCTGCCTTTACACCCAGTCTAATGCCACGTAAACACGGTCGGATTTTCCGTCGGAAAATGTTCGATGGGAGCTTTTTGTAGGAAATTTCAACCATGTGTAGGCTCCATGGGACAATTTCCATCGGAATTTCCGACACATAAAATTTGAGATCTGGATCTCAAATTTTCCGACAACAAAATCCGTTGATAGAAATTCTGATCGTGTGTACACAATTCCAACGCACAATGTTCCACGCATGCTCAGAATCAAGCAGAAGAGCTGCACTGGGTATTGAACTTCAATTTTCTCGGCTCGTCGTACGTCTTGTACGTCACCTCGTTCTTGACAGTAGGGATATTTCCGACGACATTGTGCGACCGTGTTTATGCAAGACAAGTTTGAGCCAACATCTGTCAGAAAAAATCCCATGGATTTTGTTGTCAATCGTGTGTATGCGGCATTAGTCCGTAGGGTTCAATATTGCATTGGCCCGCCTTTTGCAGCTATAACAGCTTCAACTCTTCTGGGAAGGTTGTCCACAAGGTTTTAGGAGTGTCTATGGGAATGTTTGACCATTCTTCCAGAAGCACATTTGTGAGGACAGGCACTGATGTTGGACAAGAAGGCCTGGTTCACAGTCTCCGCTCCAATTCCTCCCAAAGGTGTTCTATCGGGTTGAGGTCAGGACTCTGTGCAGGCCAGTTAGGTTCATCTACCACAAACTTGTTCATCCATGTCTTCATGGACCTTGCTTTGGGCACTGGTCCAAATCATTTGGTGGAGGGGGATTATAATGTGCAGGAGTCTTGCTGCTGGTCATCTAACCCCGCACTTACCGTCTTCTCCCTCCTCCTCCTAAGCATCCAAAAGAATCGCCTATCCTTTCAGCCAATTGGGTCTCAGGACCCACTTCCTGATTGGCTGGGAGGAGGATCAGTGTTAAAATTGTGAATATTAATTTGCTAATGTCAAACAACTGGGTGGACTTGGAGCGTAGTGCTCTGCACCCCTAACCCTTTTTTGAAGCGCACCCTATTTTGAAGCCTATTAAAGCCTTTCCAACACCATTGGAAACCATGCATCTGGTGCCCTGCATGTAGATTAGGGGGCTGTACACATGGATAGGGGGGAGCAGCACCCGTGTGCCTCTAATGGTCAGGCTGCCACTGATGGTGTGGGGTTGTTTTTTAGGGGTTGGGCTTGGCCTCTCTGGGGTTGGGCTTGGCCCCTCAGGGGTTGTGCTTGGCCCCTTAGTTCCAGTGAAGGGAACTTCCTTACAAAGAATGCAACGGGAAATGTAAGGGTGCAATTAGGACAGCTAAGATAGAACACAAAAGACACATAGCGGATGAGAGCAAAAAAAATATTCCAAGAAATTATTTAAGTATATGTAGCTCCTTGCTCCTGATGAGCAGATGCTATGTTTTTTTTTTAAATTTAAACTAGTTGAAGCTACAGTTTAGGCTCAACTTATTATTGCCTAAATTTTATGGTTTCTGTGTCAGATTGGTTGGACTGTGCAGATTTCCATCTAACCATGGGTGGTGCTGTCATCATTGGTGGAAGATACAGTCTGGTCAAACACATTGACTACTCGCTGCTCAGAGGCTTTTCGGGGGGAGTGGTTCACACACCGGATATTTCTTGGTAGGGGTATTTAAGGCACAGACGCCATTTTAGTGGGGTTCTTTGGTGACTATCGGGTGGTCCGCGCTTCCTGACCCCCTGGGCTCAGGGGTGGATTGGCGCTCCCTACCTTGTGGCCCTCCTGGCCTGGGAGACTACGAATCCTTAAAGTTCTGCCTTAAGATTGGCAGACCTAAGGCCTAGCTACTAAAGGAAGGATCGGAGTCTTGGTGGCCTATGGGTCAGAATGATGGTCTCTTTCCTGTCAGGCCTGCGGGAAGAAGCAAGGGATTGCAATGACCAGGGGAGGACTCTTCGGGAGAGGACCCAGAATAAGGCTGGTATCTTAAGAAAAGCCTGGGAACTCAGTCGGAGACGCATCTTGGATTAGTATCACAGTCAGTTCTTTCAGGACTGTACAGTCTGTGGCAGAGACCGTTTAGATTGTTCACAATTTGTTCACCCAGAGTCGTAAGGTCTGTGGCAGAGGTCATGTTCGAGCATTGCATCGGCTGCTAGGTCAGTGAGAGGGGCCTATCCAGTGATAGCTGAATCCAGCTGTGGAAGTGTTATTTCGCTGGATGTAGAAATTATCTCCAACCGCAACGTCCAAGGTACCTGAATCCCTTTTCACCCTTTGTCTTTCTATTGCATATGATGTTACTGAATAAAACTTGGAGAGAAAAAAAGGAAGTGTTGGAGCCAGTGTTTCAATTGAACGAGTGATGAGTACCCCTAGGATGGACACTGGAAAGAAGGTAACTGTAGGCAGGAAAAAAAATAATTAGCAGTTGCTTTGGGGTGAAGAGATTAAAGTAATAATCTGAAGCAAGGCACCCGGAGTGATTTTTGCTGCATATATAAACAGTAAAAAAGGGAGGACAGACCATATTGGCCCCATAAAGAATGAGGAAGGATATCTGGTTACAAAGGATGGGGAGATGGCAAAGGTATTGAATTTATTCTTCTCCTCAGTCTTCACGAGTAACCAAAACTGCAGTGTTTATCCTCATGGAACATCACAGGAAGCACCTCCATGGCTAACAAAGGACAGAAATAGAAATAGACTTGGGAAACTTAACATTAATAAGTCACCGGGACCAGATGACTTGCATCCGAGGGTACTTAGGGATTTCAGTCAAATAATTGCCAGACCATTGTTCCTAATTTTTACAGACAGTCTACTAACTGCACCAATATTTAAAAAAAGGGCCAAAATACATCCCTGGGAATTACAGACCAGTTAGCCTAACATCAATAGTATGCAAACTCTTGGAGGGGATGATAAGGGACTATATACATGAATTTAGTAATGAAAACGGTATCATTAGCAGTAATCAGCATGGATTCATGAAGAATCATTCTTGCCAAACCAATCTATTAACCTTTTATGAGAGGTAAGTGTCCATCTGAAAACCCAGATGGACACTGGCAGCAAAAGCGCCCTGAGGCAATTTAGCTCGCATATGTAGCGCTATACAAGTTATTCATTCATTCATTCATTCATCTACATAAAGGAAGGCCCGTAGATGTGGTGTATCTGGATTTTGCAAAAGCATTTGACAGTTTAAAAAGAAACGTGGACACTCATTAAAATGAGAAGAAAAGAGGTTTAACCTTAAATTGCGTAGAGTGTTCTTTACTGTAAGAGCGGCAAGGATGTGGAATTTCCTTCCACAGGCGGTGGTCTCAGCAGGGAGCATCGATAGTTTAAAAAAACGATTAGATAAGCACCTGAATGTCCAAAACATACAGGGATATATAATGTAATACTGACATATAATCAAACACATAGGTTGGACTTGATGGACTTGTGTATTTTTTCAACCTCACCTACTATGTAACTATGTAAAGCGTCAGCATACCAAGACATTTTGGACAATTTCATGCTCCCAACTTTGTGGGAACAGTTTAGGGATGGCCCCTTCCTTTTCCAACATGACTGCGCATCAGTGCACAAAGCAAGGTCCATAAAGACATGGATGAGCAAGTTTGGGGTGGAGGAACTTGACTGACCTGCACAGAGTCCTGACCTCAATCCGATAGAACACCTTTGGGATGAGTTAGAGCGGAGACTGTGAACCAGGCATTCTCATCCAACATCAGTGCCTGACCTCACAAATGTACTTCTGGAAGAATGGTCAAACATTCCCATAGACACACTCCTAAACCTTGTGGACAGCCTTCCCAGAAGAGTTGAAGGATTTGTAGAGGCAGAAGGTGCATTCTATGCATTAAGATAAAAAAAAAACTTGTGTGTATCAGCCCCTCCAGTACTACCTAATTACTTACTGTGACGGGGGCCCATGGAACCCAGAATCCCTTGGAGAGGTTGGTTAACCCTTATTTCAGCTCCCCATGCACCTCCTATGTCTAAGTCACCCTGTGTCCATTAGGGGCACAGGGTGAATGAGAAAAATGATGGACAGCTGTTTAATGGACAATGAGAAGGTGGTTAATTAAAATATAACAGTAATATTTATCCACAATATCTCCCAGGATATATATAAAGAGCTGATCACAGGCCTTTAGAACAGAGTAGGACAGTCTACTTCTACTATAGTTTGTTGCCTACTAGGCTGAGGAGGGGGGAGATCACTGTTTCTATTGTAAATTGTAATTAGCTTCTGCTATTGTGAGAATGTTTGCTGTGTTTATATTTATGATAATGTTGATTGTGTCTTCTGAGCTAAAAGACAAGTCTGTCCTGAAAGGTCATGCCTCGGAGTCACCTAGGCTGTCTAAACGATTCATTAATTAGCTCATGTTAATTAGGATTCTGGTTACAGTTTGTATTGGCATTCTGGTGTATATATTTGTGTGAGATCTCAAAATAAACAGTCCATGTTCAAGCTGTGTTACTGAGCTAGTCTCGTCTGGATCTTGGTTACAATATTCGACTGTAAAATCTGATATCTGAAGGTCCAGATTGGAGGAAGCAGTGTACTGACGGAAGCACTCAAGCGGAGTCCAACGGGGATCCGTTACACTTACCTGAGCCCCATCTCTTTCCAGTGATGTCCATGAATGTCTTAGCCATCCAGGACACTCCTCCTGATTGACAAGTGGGAATGGTGCTGCGCTAATCCTAAAATAAACTTTAATCAATAGGTGTACTGGATATCCTAGGGTAGGGGGCTTAACTCTTGCCTTCACTGAGGCATATGGTGGTGGTCTTAAACACAATGAGGAATATAGCGCTGTGTGAACGTGCAAGCAATATATGTGTGAGAAATTAAGGGGTGGAGCCCACCAAAACAGACTATGCATATGTATATCTCAGCTTAAGTAAATAAAATGAAACCATAGTGAAGTCTGAAATAAATTATAAAAAAAAGGGGATGAAGCCACGTGACCTGTGACGCCACGCGTAGGGACAGGCACCGCCCACTGTCAGCAGTGTACGAGCTCGCCGCTCATCTGGATACACTGTACCTTTCGTTGTTTTACTGTGTGAGTACCCTGTTTGTTGCCAATGTCTAATAAAGCCGGAAACATTCTTTAAATACTACACTATATGGCATCTTTATCTCTCCATTTACTATGATGTTCCCCATGGATGTGAGGTCTGATATATGACAGCCCATGACCCAGGACCCCCCTGCACAGGAGACACCACAAGCGCTGTCTGCTCTATGCTGTAACCTCAGTGTAGTGAGGTAAGGGGCCATTATCTACCATTAGAGGATTGTTGCATGGAGAGGAACCCGTTATACACTTCACATCCACCACTCTTCTAAGCAAATGATATTTAAATCCAGCTGCTTCCTGCACGACGTAATTGTCTGTCATCACTAATGAAGCATTGAAGCTGTTTGTTGCTGCACCAAGTCACCTTTATTGAACTGTATTATTGTCTTTTTAAGTTTGAGCACCCCCTGCTGGCGCTGGACACTATACTGCACGATGCACAGTTATTATGATCACTTTGGACATTCAATGTAACATTGTACTATTTGGCACGATTCGCTTTAATGTCATCTATTTTTTAGCTATTCATTTATTTGTATGAATCACGGTTGATGGAACTACAATAATTCTCGTATATTAATTTACAGCACTTTGTACTGGCACTAAATGTTACAGTGGCAATCACCGCCTTATGAAATTTTTTTTTTTTTTTTTTTATAATTTATTTCAGACTTCACTATGGTTTGCTTTTATTTACTTAAGCTGAGATATACATATGCATAGTCTGTTTTGGTGGGCTCCACCCCTTAATTTCTCACACATATAATGCTTGCACGTTCACACAGTGCTATATTCCTCATTGTGTTTAAGACCACCACCATATGCCTCAGTGAAGGCAAGAGTTAAGCCCCCTACCCTAGGATATCCAGTACACCTATTGATTAGAGCTTATTTTAGGATTAGCGCAGCACCATTCCCACTTGTCAGTTGAATTCTATACCAGGGGCTAGGCTGGACCCCATTCGGTGCAAGCTGTTTTCCTTATCTAGCATCACCTACACCACCACTGCTTGGTAGCGCAGGAATAATATACCCTATATTGTTTATACTCCTCCTGATTGGCTGAGACACAGCAGCGGCACCATTGGCTCCCGCAGCTGTCAAGCAAGGTTAGTCAGCCAATCTGGAAAGAGAGAGGGTGGGGCCAGGTTGGGGCCCTGTGTCTGAATGGATACACTGAGCTCTGACTCAGCTTGGGTGCCCCCATAGGAAGCTGCTGGCTGAGCAGGGACCCGATAGGAGGGAGGGGCCAGGAGCAGCAAAGAGGGAACCCCAGAAGAGGAGGATCTGGGCAGCTCTGTGCAAAGCCAACTGCACAGAGGAGGTAAGAAGGGATGAGCTTTGAGTTCGAGTCGAACTCATGTTCGACTCGAACATTGGCTGTTCGCAAGTTCGCCGAACAGCGAACAATTTGGGGTGTTCGCGGCAAATTCGAATGCCGCGGAACACCCTTTAAAAGTCTATGGGAGAAATCAAAAGTGCTAATTTTAAAGGCTAATATGCAAGTTATTGTCATAAAAAGTGTTTGGGGACCCGGGTCCTGCCCCAGGGGACATGGATCAATGCAAAAAAAAAGTTTTAAAAACGGCCGTTTTTTCAGGAGCAGTGATTTTAATAATGCTTAAAGTCAAACAATAAAAGTGTAATATCCCTTTAAATTTCGTACCTGGGGGGTGTCTATAGTATGCCTGTAAAGGGGTGCATGTTTCCCGTGTTTAGAACAGTCTGACAGCAAAATGACATTTCAAAGGAAAAACCCATTTAAAGCATTGCCGACAATACACATAGAAGTTCATTGATAAAAACGGCATGGGAATTCCCCAAAGGGGAACCCCGAACCAAAATTAAAAAAAAAAAAATGACGTGGGAGTCCCCCTAAATTCCATACCAGGCCCTTCAGGTCTGGTATGGATATTAAGGGGAACCCCGGCCAAAATTAAAAAAAAAAATGATGTGGGGTTCCCCCTAAATTCCATATTAGCCTTTAAAATTAGCACTTTTGATTATTCATGTTCGTGTCCAATAGACTTTAACGGTGTTCGCGTGTTCGATCAAACTTTTTTCCTGTTCGCATGTTCTGGTGCGAACCGAACAGGGGGGGTGTTCGGCTCATCCCTAGAGGTAAGTATAACATGTTTGTTATTTATTTATTTTTTTAAATAATAGAGTTTTTACAATCACTTTAAAGCTGTTAGAGCTGCAAAGGGTGGGCCAACTCAATATTGAACCCTACAGACTAAAACTGGGATGTCATTAACCACTTGCTGACCGCCGCACGCCGATATACATTGTTAGAATCGCACGCGTGGGCAAATGGGCGTACCTGTACATCCCTCCTTCCCCATGGTTGGGGGTTACGATTGCGTCCCCCCGTCTGCAGCAGTCGGATTCATTAGAGAACCGATCAGTCCTCAGGTCCAGGCCAATGATTTATGACCTGGACCTACTGATCGGTCCTGACGAATGAAATCCTTCCCCTGCCTGTGTAAGTGTAAACACAGACAAGGGAAGTGATGTCATCTCTCCTCATAGAGTCTTTTCAATAGTAGTGAGAGGAGAGAAGACGTCTTACCGTGAGTTGCACAACAGTACACTAACACCAGTACACACAGGTACACTTGTCACCCCCCCAATCACCCCCCAATCGCCCCCACAATTAACTCCATCACTCCCTGTCACTGTGTCACCAATTGCAGTTTTCAGATTTTTCACTGATCACTGCATTGGTGTCATTTGTGACTGTAATAAGTGTTAGGGCAGTTAGTAGTAGGCCCAGGTAGGTCTAGGGTACCCCCTAAACACCCCTAATAAAGGTTTATTCCTTGATCACCCCCCAGGTAACCCTTTCACCCCCTGTCGCCAATGTCACTAATAGATCTTTTTTCTGATCGCCGTATTTGTGTCACGGGTGACGCTAGTTAGTTTCACCGTCAGGTTTTTATAGCGTCAGGTACCCCCATATATTACCTAATAAAGGTTTTAACCCCCTGATTGCCCCCTAGTTAAACCTTTCACCCCCTGTCACCAGTGATCACCGTATTAGTGTTACGGGTGACGCTGGTTAGTTTGTTTTAAAAAGGTTTAACCCCCTGATCACCCGGCGGGTGATATCAGTTAGGTTTTAGCGTCAGTCAGGGTCTGCGTCTCCCCAGGCAGCATCAGATTTGTGCCAGTAGGGCTAACACCCACGCAAGCCCCATACACCTCCCTTAGTAGTATAGTGTCTGAACGGATCGATATCTGATCAGAACAATATTAGCATCCCCGGCAGTTTAGGGTTCCCAAAAATGCAGCGTTAGTGGAATCGGCCCAGATACCTGCTAGCACCTGCGTTTAGCCCCTCCACCCAGCCGAGGCCAGCCCACCCAAGTGCAGTATCAATCAATCACTGTCACTTACAAAACACAACACACCTAACTGCAGTGTTCGCAGAGTCAGGCCTGATCCCTGCGAACGCTAACAGTTTTTTTGTAGCGTTTGAAGCAGTCACTGACAGTCTTTTAGGAAAATAATGATGAATCCGCGCAATGGGGGTAGGTAAAAAAGTGGTTCAGAACTGCTGCCTCCACAAATGCAATCACCACCGAAGTGGAAAAAGCTGAACTGAGAAGAAATTAGGTGTGGGTGCGGCGCTGTTCTGGTTTTATGGCAAAGTGTTATAACACTGTGATAACATAATAAAGTCACCTCTGATAGGTGAGTGAAAGTATGAAAATGTTGGTTGATAAAAATTCTTGAAAAACTTTATCCCAAAAAAGAAGTAACAATCAAAAGTGATTTTACATCGCACGCACGGTGAATTGATGGGACTTGCCTGTGAAGTCACGGGCAATGCCACAGGGAAGTCCCGTCATGTCCCCTGCGTCAGAGGGGGACGGAGTCACCGGGTGGCCCCGCCCCCTGTTATTTAAGAACCGTCAGATGAGGAGACGCCGTCACAGAGCGGGAGCCTCCCTCCATGCCAGCATGGATGCGGAGCGGCCCAGAGTAGAAAATGAAGAGAAGAAAAGAAGAAGGAAGAAAAGAAGATGAAGAAGATGAAGAGAAGAGCGGGAGCCTCCCCCCATGCCATGGGTGTGGAGCGGCCCGAGGAGAAGAAGATAGAAGACGCCGCGGTGGAGATGCTGGACGAGAATGCCGGAGGAAGAACCAGAAGAGCCAGAAGAACCAGAAGAACCAGAAGATGAAGGAAGATAGAAGAAAGAAGAAGCATTTAAATAAAGGAATTGTCAAAAACTGTCTCTTGTCATTTTTAACATTTTTGACAGTTTTTTAGTGAAATGGTAGGGGTAAGTACCCCCTTACCATTTCACACAGGGGGGGCGGGATCTGGGGGTCCCCTTGTTAAAGGGGGCTTCCAGATTCCGATAAGCCCCCTGCCCGCAGACCCCCACAACCACCGGCCAGGGTTGTGGGGATGAGGCCCTTGTCCTCATCAACATGGGGACAAGGTGTTTTGGGGGGCTACCCCAAAGCACCCTCCCAATGTTGAGGGCATGTGGGCTGATACGGTTCAGGAGGGGGGGTGCTCTCTCGTCCCCCCCTCTTTTCCTGCAGCCTGCCAGGTTGCATGCTCGGATAAGGGTCTAGTATGGATTTTTGGGGGGACCCCACGCCTTTTTTTTTTTCTTGGCACGGGGTTTCCCTTAAAATCCGTACCAGACCTGTAGGGTCTGGTATGGCATTTAGGGGGACCCCCACGTAATTTTTTTTTTAAATTTTGGCCGGGGTTCCCCTTAATATCCATACCAGACCTGAAGGGCCTGGTATGGAATTTAGGGGGACCCCCACGTCATTTTTTAAAAAAATTTTGGTTTGGGGTTCCCCTGTGGGGAATTCCCATGCCGTATTTATCAACAAACTTCTATGTGTATTGTCGGACCGGCAATGCAATAGCCGCGGGTAGTTTTAAATGGGTTTTTTCCTTCGAAATGTCATTTTGCTGTCAGACTGTTCTAAACACGGGAAACATGCGCCCCTTTACAGGCATACTATAGACACCCCCCAGGTACGAAATTTAAAGGGATATTACACTTTTATTGTTTGACTTTAAGCATTATTAAAATCACTGCTCCTGAAAAAACGGCCGTTTTTAAAACTTTTTTTGCATTGATCCATGTCCCCTGGGGCAGGACCCAGGTCCCCAAACACTTTTTTGACAATAACTTGCATATAAGCCTTTAAAATTAGCACTTTTGATTATTCATGTTCGTGTCCCATAGACTTTAACGGTGTTCGCGTGTTCGAGCGAACTTTTTTCCTGTTCGCATGTTCTGGTGCGAACTGAACAGGGGGGTGTTCGGCTCATCCCTATTAGGAAGGAAAGGTTATAAGGGTAAAGCATAATAATTAAGTGATGTGTAAGTTGAAACCTAAGTCATATAGTAAGTGCCAATACGATGTACTGCATTTTGTTCCTTGGATCGAATATAATATATTCCTAAACTCCCAAAAAAGGATTTTTGTAACGACATTACTATATTCGTCCCTACAATCTACTGCAGTTATTATATGGAGTTGATTAGATATACTCCATTACTTTACTTGGGTCGAATGTGATATATTCATAACCCCTAAAAAACATTTTTTATAATGACATTTTAATCTTATGGTCTACTAAAATTAATATATGGAATGGAAACATGTCAACCCATGTGTAGATCAAAAATTGGGGGCATATGTTAAATTTGATAAGATGTAATAGACACTGAATAGAAATAGAAATTTGAAGTTGTACCGTTGATATATAGATGACATTGTCTTAGTGTGGGGCGACACCGAAGAGGAGCTGCAAATTTTCTTTGATGAAATAAATCATAACATCTATGGGCTCACGTTTTCTGGAAACTGTAGTAAACAAAGTATAGATTATCTTGATCTACAGATATATAAAAATAATGGATATCTTAACAGCAGAACCTTCTTGAAGACCACGGATAGAAATGGTCACATCCCAACCAGTAGCTGCCACCACCCACAATGCATTGGGAATATTCCTGAGGGACAACTCATGTGAATACACAGAAACTGCAGCCATAGAAAGGAGGATGAGCAACAAGCAGATATTATAATCAATAGGTTCCTGGAAAAAGGGTAAAAAAGGAAAAATCTAAGATTATTAAAAGAGAAGGTGAAGAACATGGATAGAAAAACAACTAAATTCAGGTCGACATCCAATGGAAGAGAATATAACATCAGGGAAGTAATAACCTGTAATAACACCCATGTCACCTATATATTAGAGAGTCATAAACAGTACAATGGAAGAGAATATAACATCGGGGAAGTAATAACCTGTAATAACACCCATGTCACCTATATATTAGAGTGTCATATACAATACGTGGGAAGAACAACCAGACAGTTACATGTGAGAATCAGAGAACACGTCACCAACATAAAACATGGATTCAACAAACACAACGTCTCCAGACACTTCAGAGACATCACAATAAGGATACAACCTGTGTGTCTTTTTACACTATTGATAAAATAAAGGGGCTCTGGAGAGGTGACAACAAAAGAAATAAGATCTCACAAAATGAAACCAGGTGGATATTCCAGCTAGAGACCCTCCAACCAATGGGACTGAACATAGATGTCCACCTGAATTGTTTTCTTACCAATTTCTAGCACTAGGAGTATGCTAGGCAAACATTATATTATTTTCTGAGATAAATAATAATCATTTTCCAAGATAAAGATCAATTTCGTTGGGGACTTTACAACAATATTACATTTGACCCATATAATAGTTTCCAGCACACAATAAAAATATAATACATCAAATGTTGGGAATAATAATTAAAAAATGTTTTTGGGTACTAATATATTACATTTAGCTGACATAAAGGGGTCTATTACATCTTATCGAATTTAACATATGCCCCAATTTTTGATCTACACATGGGTTGACATGTTTTCATTCCATGTATTAATTTTAGTAGACCATAACATTGAAATGTCGTTATAAAATCTTTTTAGGGGTTATGAATATATCACATTCGACCCAAGTAAAGAAATGGAGTATGTCTTATCAATGCCATATAATAACTGCAGTAGATTGTAAGGTCGAATATAGTAATATCGTTACAAAAATCATTTTTTGGGAGTTTACGAATATATTATATTCGACCCAAGGAACGAAATGCAGTACATCGTATTGACACTCACTATATGTCTTAGGTTTCAACTTACACATCACTTAATTATTATGCTTTACCCTTATAACCTTTCCTTCCTAATAGTATACCCTAAAAAAACACATAAATCCTAGCATCATCAGAAAATTCCGTGAATACTCCTATTAGAATATAAATAATAAGGTGTATTATGCCATCGGGACTACGTCTGACGGCTTTAACTACATATTACATTCGACCCAATTTCTCAACAAACTGATTAATATCTGGCCTTGAGTATGTACCCTTTGTGTAAGGATCACACATATACATCTTCTATGTACCAGGATACCCTGGCAAATAAATACCGGGTAATGCCCGCTTAATGCCCAAGGACATGACTCCAGCATGACTCCAGCATGACTCCAGCATGACTCCAGCATGACTCCAGCATGACTTTTTTCCCTTTTATGTCGAATTTGAAAGAAAAGTACCAATACTGGCTGATCCTATTACACCCAAACTAGGGAAAATAACCTTTTTTCTCTCATCATGTAATGAAAAGTTTATGTGACATCTCCTTTCTTCCCTGTATGGAATCCATATGGATTCAATACTTCCCAATTACAGTATTAATCCCCTATTAGAACTCATTTCATTATTCTTCTATCATATGTTGCAGATAACAATAGTATACACTCCAGGTATAAATAATTGCAATATCTCATCTCTCAACATTATGAAAATATGTAATGTAGCACTGACTCTCGGTGGAGCTGCTGGTTTAAAGTGGGCTGTTACCTTCACTCTCGATACCTCTGTTTCACAGACACCGGGTCTAGGGTCCCGTTGAGTTTACCTCTGGACGATATAAGCACCAAACACATGAGTGTATTTTCCAATGCTTTAATGAACAAGTAGTAAAGGAAGTAGCAGGAAAGAGGCAGAAGGAAAGTTGCAGGGAAGCTCAAATACCTTTCCTTAGTATTCTTTAGAACATTCTTTGGAATTGAACACTTGTAGTTGAATGCGCTCCCCCTTTGGGATTCAATCTTTGCCCGCCTGGATAGGCCTCTCTCACTTGCCTAGCAGCCAGTACGTAACACGAACAAAAGTCTCTGCCACAGACTTGTTTGAAATAAAACCCGTACGATCCTCTGCCACAGAATGTATTGATTTGTGATGAATATCAGACACAATACTTGGACCTTTAAGCCAACCCGGCAGTAGTATGCAGTAAGATCACTTCAGGATATGTCCTCCAACCGAGTCACCAGGCCCCTCTCCAGACCAGCACTCTGCATGATCCTTCCATGACGGGTCCTCCCTTGGGATCTCCTCAGTTGTCCAGCTTCTTCACTCAGGATAGACAGCTCAGGACCATTCCTCTGCTGCTGTGGTAGGCCCCAGACAGGCTTCTGGGCCCACCCACACGCTGCAGCGACATGGGCCCCCGGAACAGAGGACCACGAGGTGCTACTCTAACACATACCTGTCGGCCAGGAGGGCCAGCAGGTGGCTGAAAATGAACCCATAAACATGGCGTCTGTCCCATAAATACCCTCTCCCAGAATGCAACTCGGAGGACCACCTCCATCGAGTTGTCTCCGGGACAGAGGAGCACTCATCCGCTTCAACATATTGCCTTTCCAACACCAGCCCATGGTGACAACGACACCCACCGGCACAGTGTGGAACTACACGCAACTCAGCCAAGCTGGAACAGAGGCAAATCTAACTTCACCTAACAAGTAACCCACAAGATTTACCTATCAGCTGTAGATTAAAAATCTACCATGGCTACACTTATTTGAAATGAACACACACTACAAGGGAAATAATGGATTTTATAAATTGCTCTCTGTCTGCCTGTTATGTCTAGTCAGTCCATCATGACAATATAGGGCTTATTTCCTGCAGTCCTCTGTAGTAGTATTTCATGTAAATATGCCGTATACTCAGATGAGCTAGGGAAAGGGACATTTTCTTGCAGCTGATTGGACAATTAAAGCAGGTTTATTTTAGGAAACAGCATTGTTATTGCACAATAATTATATCTCCTGTCATTCTTTCTCTCTATTAATATTTCTGTTCTACCATCATTTTTTTTTAAGTACCGTATACTAGGTATGTTTTACAGCTATCTGTCTCAATATGGGAGGCTCAGAACAACCAATCAGAATTCTTGCTTATGTATTGCATATAATAAAAGGGAAAAATTGATTGGATGCCATGTGCAAAATATTTACTTGTGCTCTCATTTTCTTTTCTCAATGGTTAATAAATCAACGAAATAAAAAAAAAATTAAATACTAAACTTCCCCCTAGTGCCTCAAATTAAATAAAGTGACCGCGCCACTCAATAATCACGCCAGCTGCACTCTATAACATAAGATACCAAACCGCTCCAATCCAGAGTCTGCTCTAGATTCCAGCATTTCTTGCCATAGCAAACTCCTTACTACTATATGTCTGAAGGCAATCCATGGCCTATGGACAGGCAACGCAGACTTCAGACTTGGCAAAGGAGGCCACACCTCCAAAAAGTGTCTTTTTGGCAACCATGATGCATGTTTCCTGCTTCATGGTATTGGGGAGGTTCGTAGTCCATGGCCTATGGACAGGCAACGCAGGATTCAGACTTGACAAAGGAGGCCACACCTCCGAAACTTGTCTTTTTGGCAACCATGATGCATGTTTCCTCCTGGTTTCCTGCTTCCTGGTATTGCGGGGGTTCTTAGTCCATGGCCTATGGACAAGCAACGCAGACTTCAGACTTGACAAAGGAGGCCACGCCTACGAAACGTGTCTTTTTTGGCAACCACGATGCATGTTTCCTCCTGGTTTCCTGCTTCCTGGTATTGCGGAGGTTCTTAGTCCATGGCCTATGGACAGGCAACGCAGACTTCAGGCTTGACAAAGGAGGCCACACCTCCAAAACGTGTCTTTTTGGCAACCATACAAAATATTTTACAGCGCACACATACAAGAATGACTAGCCCTGCAGGAAATGTCATTCTTGTATGTGTGCGCTGTAAAATATTTTGTACTGTTTGTAGGTCTTATAGCAGCACCATCTTGAATTTAAATGCATTGTATGGTGTGCCCCCCAAATATGTTCTTGTATGTTGTAATAGGCCCTGACCAGGTTTTTTGGGCTGGAGCACCCCTCCCCCTCCTCATTACCTCCTATTTAGTGGCCACCAGTGTTTAGGATGTATCCCTTTCAGTTCTCCCACATAGAGGAGTTCAGCTCCCATGGTTGAGACAGAGGATCTTCCATTCTATTACTAGTGTAGGACCCACTAATTCGGGGTACTTTGTCGCAGTAAGTGGGCTTAGCATTATATAACCATATAGTGTAACCAAACCCCCGTATTTTTTGAATATGTTCAGGTGTTCAGGTGTTTTTAACTAGCCCTGCAGGAAATGTCATTCTTGTTTGTGTGCGCTGTAAAATATTTTGTACTGTTTGTAGGTCTTATAGCAGCACCATCTTGAATTTAAATGCATTGTATGGTGTGCCCCCCAAAATATGTTCTTGTTTTTGGCAACCATGATGCATGTTTCCTCCTGGTTTCCTGTTTCCTGGTATTGCGGGGGTTCTTAGTCCATGGCCTATGGACAGGCAACGCAGACTTCAGACTTGACAAAGGAGGCCACACCTCCGAAACTTGTCTTTTTGGCAGCCATGATGCATGTTTCCTCCTGGTTTCCTGCTTCCTGGTATTGCGGAAGTTCGTAACAGTGCGTGGCGCAGGCTGGACCAGGCGCATGCGAAGTAGGCTGCTTCTGGGGCACTTCAGTTGTCAGTGAGGCTCACTGGATGCCAAATACCAATCGATCTTACAGAGGTCACGGTGGAGAAATGGCTTTTATGATACATGCTTCACCCTTTATGGTATCATGTGAGTGCATAAAGTTATGTCTACTTTTCTTTATGGTAATGCAGACTTCAGATCCAGAGGTTTCTATCAAGTAAGCTGATATGCAGGTATTGTGAAGAGTAGGATGACCAGGACTCTGATGTTACACCGCACCTGAGAACACCTCAGTATTGGTCAGATCAGGGTCCTAAAATTGGAAGTTTTTCTTCTTGATTGAGCCATCTTAGAGGAACAGGAGGAGGACTACACAGTCTAATCCCAATGTAAACTACCGATGAATGTCCTTTAATCGGATAACCCATTGTTTTACATCTTTAAGCCATGTTGGACCTCCTACAACTTGGGGTCTGTCTTTTTGGTAAGAGGCTGGATGTACACAGGTGGTGGGCTCACTGATCACAATTGGCTGTTGTCACATTTGATGGATATGATGGACACTATTTGGACACTATTTAGTGAGCACTGTGGATTGGATTCAAATAACAAGATTTTATTTGTGGACTTTAATTTGTTTTACCACACTGGACTTGGACTTCCAACTGAATTTATGCAATTTTAAAAATTTGATGCACACAATGTATGTTTGTTTATGTTTAACTCACACAGCGCAACTATGTTTGTAGATGGTAATAAATTGGATGATGTATTTGATTGATTTTCTAAAGGAGTAATTTAAAGTCTAGGTTGGGTGTCCACCCAATTGTGCACAGGGAAACTGAAAAAAAAACTGAAAAAAACAACAAAAAACATAGGAAGCCCACTTGATTGAATAGTGAAGCAGATTATTACTTCACTGACTCATTTAGTAATTATTTCTCTCACTGTCAGACTCCCCAATTGTTTTGCTCACAAGCTGATTTAGAGCCCACTCACATGCCTGCATGCTAAATGCTCCATTTTATCCAGTGGGCAGCTGTCCGTTTTGGGCAGCAGTTAGGCGCATTACAGTTCTCTCTCTCTTTTTTTTTCTTAAAGTGATTGTAAGGATTTTTTTTTTAAATAACAAACATGGCATACTTCCCTCCACTGTGCAGCTTGTTTTGCACAGAGTGGCCCCGAACCTCGTCTTCTGGGGTCCCCCGGTGGCTCTCAGGGTTCCTCCCCACATCAGATAACCACCTAGGAGAAAGGCTCTTCCGCTCCCGAGTCCAGCATGTGCGTCAATAGACACAAAATGGGCGGAGCTAAGGACGTGTGATGAGGGACGCTGATCAGGGACATGACGGCCATTTTGTTGGTTGGATACGCTGGTCGTTTCCATATGCCTGGCGGTATTCTTAAACATGTGAGTGCACCAGCCTTTCTTATTTAATAAATGTGTTATCTGGATGCCTGCGCAATGAGCATTTTCATTTCTTACATATTGACTGTGGATGCTGGAGCTTATCCCATGAATTTCTAATGATTTGAAGCGGTTCTTGGCTTCTTTTGACCACTGGGAGAGGATTAGTCTAAAGTTTTGATGGAGTGGATTGATCGGCGCAGAGGGACTGTTGGGGCCATTAACCAATGCATTTTTTGTGTGTATCCTACACACTGACGGTAAGGGTCAGTAGATTTGGGTGCTGGTGGTGGCTATTCTATCCATTTACATCCGGATCTAGATGAAGATCTCTGATTCGATCGTCTTCTCAGTTTTTTTATCAATGGACTTTATTGTTTATATATTTTAAGCGCTACACCTCTCTATTCTACATAGACACGAATGCCGGACTTGGCCCCGCCCCCCCGGCGCTCGCATCATTGGATTTGATTGACAGCAGTGGGAGCCAATGGCTGCGCTGCTCTCAATCTATCCAGTCAAGAGCCGGGACTCCTTGGAGAGAGGGAGAGCGCGAATTTGCCGATAGAAATATGGGGTTCAGGTAAGTAAAACGGGGGGCGGTCACTGCCGGTTGTTTTTTCACCTTAGTGCATCCTTAATGCATAGGATGTATTAAGGTGAAAAAACACGAGGGTTTACAGCCCCTTTAACTTTACTTGAGGTGCACAAAGTGATACTTCATTCATGTCTCTGCACATGCGGTTCCTACATGTACACTGTGATTAAACACCAGTCACTGCACAATGTGTGGACAAGCCCTTACTAAAGGAGTCATTTTCATCAGGGCCCATTCACACTGGCGTTTTATAACAACGCACAGGTAGGTATCGCATGTCATCACACAATTGTTTTCTATGTGTCCCGGTCACAATGCAGATTGTAGGTGTTGTGCAGTGAGCCGTGATAAACTGCAGATATGTATTTTATGGCAGCTCGCGGTGAGGCACCACACGTCATTACACAGCAACGCCATGCACCACACTGCTGGGCGGCGGTATGAATGAACTGTCATTTTCTTCACTTCACTACAAATTAAGTTGATGAAAAAAGAAAGAAAAAAGGGAACTGTGTGATGCACTGAAGTGCTCATCATATCGCCCCCATACCGCGCCTCACCGCAGCCCAAAACTGACCGCCATTTATCATGCAAGCATTGTGAATGGGCCTTTAGAAATGAATCTTTCCATTCAGAAAAAGGAGGCATTGTTATTTTTAATGGCAAAGAAAAAAAGAAGAAAAGCGCCTCTAAGTGCAGACAGATAGGTAGATTTATAAAAACACAAAAGGCCAAAAATAGGCCACTCACATTTAGTGAATAAAAAACAGGCTCTGGTGCAGCTGTGCACAGCAGCCAATCAGCTGCTAACTTCAATTTGTTCAATGAAGCTTTGACATAAAAACCTGGAAACTGATTGGTTTATATGCAAAGCTGCACCAGATTTTTCATGCTCCAGTTTTAGTAAATCAATTCCAGTGTGTGGTAGATGGGCCTCAGTGTGGTAGATGGACCTCAGTGTGGTAGATGGGCCTCAGTGTGGTAGATGGGCCTCAGTGTGGTAGGTGGGCCTCAGTGTGGTAGATGGGCCTCAGTGTGGTAGATGGGCCTCAGCAGCTGTGTGAATGAGGCCTTTATGTCCATCTAGTCCTGAGATTTTCACAGCCCCATATCAAAGCACAGCAAGGAGGATTACCCAGACAGATAACAGTCTTGTTTCCAAGTAACATGCCTAGGTTAATTGCCACCCGAAGCAACCATATTTGCTTCCCAACCCCTGAAATATTCAAAAGCTCACTGCTATACTATGTACCATATATACTGGAGTATAAGTCGAGTTTTTCAGCACATTTTTTTGTGCTGAAAGTGCCCCCCTCGACTTAGACTCGAGTCAAGCACTTTTCTGCAGCAAAAAATTTCATTTTCCGAACCAACTTTGGGGCCCCGTATCTCAGGGCCACTTGGTGCTAGGTGTGCAAACCCAGTGGAATGGGTACCACAACATATCCAAAGCTGGGGTTCCTAGCACCAAGTGGCCCCGAGATACTGGGCCCCAAAGCCAGATCGGAAAATGTCATTCTCTGCTGCAGAAAAGTGCTTGACACTTTCCAAACCGATTTTGGGGCCCTGTATCTCAGGGCCACTTATTGCTAGGATCCCCAAATTTGGTGTGCAAACCCAGGGGAACTGGTACCATAACATATCCAAAGCTGGGGTTCCTAGCACCAAGTGGACTTGAGATACGGGGCCCCAAATCCGGATCAGAAAATGTCATTTTCTGCTGCAGAAAAGTGTTTGACATTTTCTGAACCGATTTTTGGGGTCCTGTATCTCGGGGCCACTTGGTGCTAAAAAAATATTTTATGGTGCTAGTGCCACTGGGTTTGCACACCAAATTTAGGGTTCCTAGCACTAAGTGGCCCCGAGATACGGGGCCCCAAAGTCGGTCAACTGGGTCCATCTGCAGCAATGTCATTTCGGGACCCTTTGGGTTCAGAGACCCCAAATTTTGGCTGCAGCTAGGGGGCAACTAGGAACCCTTAACTACCAAGTTTGAAGTTCGGCTGACCTATGGCTGCAAATGGGCACAGTGAGGCTGCAAATGGGCATTGTTGACCCTCTTTTTCCACTTACAGTAGCTGTGCATTTCTCACCCTCGTCTTATACTCGGGTCAATAAGTTTTTCCCATTTTTTGTGGTAAATTAGGGCCTCGACTTATACTCGGATCGACTTATACTCGAGTATATACGGTACTATGGATACTTCAGATACCTCCCCATTTTTGCTACCCATCTTTGCTAAGATACTGGCACAGCAACCTAGCAACCAATGAAGCTGTTCCATCATTGGTTGCTAGGACACTGGCAGGTGGTCTACACAGCATTATTGGTTGCTAGGACACTGGCGGGTGGGCTACACAGCATTATTGGTTGCTACTGTAGGATGCAGGCGGCTGGGCTATACAGTATCAGAGGTTGATGAAGTAGATGGCTTCCTGTGCCATAGTAATAAATGATGCTGTGTGGATCAGCTGACAGAGCTTTATCACCCAGCTCAGTAATGCTGTCTTGTGTATACATGGAAATGTAAGAGTGAGGACAAAGTGCCAACTCATGGAGTGCCAGTCCTGGGGGACCTGCTTTACTTTGCCTCGTTGGCAGCTAGCTTCTATTGTCTCCCTTCCACCTCCAACCTTCAGACTAAATAGTATAGCAGTAGAATGACAAGGCCAGACCTCGGTCACTCTGCTCTCTCATTCTTCAGTATGTTCCCTTCTCTCATTAGAGGCTACTATCAAATCCTATTTAGGAACTTACCTTTTTTACATTAAAAAAAAAACGTAAATGTAATGATTAATTAAAGATGAACTCTAGGTATGGCTTTTTTTTACATAGTTACGTTGGTCCATCTTGAAGCAATGTTAAGTATACATATTCCATACATGGCCAATTTCTGTGGAATTAAAGAATCACTCTAGTAGCTGCTTCTACTACAATGATCCTCACTGTCTTTTGAATCCCATCCTGAGCAGCTACCGTGCTGCCTACTAACTCCAGGTGTCATTCACATATGCATTTTTCACATGCAAAGCATTCTCTGAATGGATGAGGTGAAGATCTTGACATCACTGCAATGCCTCTCTAGCACATCCAATCAGAGAATGCCTGTAGGTTTCTTTTACAATGATTGGCCCTATCCTCAGGGATCATCCGGGTATATGTATGGGTACCGGGTACCAATGTAATTGTTAAAAAAAAAAGTCCACTCTAAAGAACTTATGGTTGCATTAAAGTGGTTGTAAAGGCTCAAGGTTTCTTTACCTCCTCCATGCAGCAGCTCCCCAAGCTCCCCTCCCCCAGTACTTACCAGAGCCTGATCTTTTTTAAGCTATGTGCACCAGAGCCTCGACTCTCCTGGGACTCTCCTTCCCTATTGGCTGAGACAGCAGCGGATGCCATTGGCTCCTGCTGCTGTCAATCACAGCCAGTGAGCCAATGAGGAGAGAGAGGGGCGGGGCCAAGCCTTGGCTCCATGTCTGAATGGACACGCAGAGCTGCGGCTCCTGATTGGGTGCCTCCATTGCAAGCTGCTTGCTCTGGGGGCTCTCGGCAGGAGGGAGGGGCCAAGAGCACCAGCAAGGAACCTGAGAAGAGGAGGATTGGGGCTGCACAGAGCAAAACCAATACAGAGCAAGTAAGTATATCATGTTTGTTATTATTATTTTTTTTTTTTAAAGATAGCCTTTAATATCACTTTAATATGTGTATTTTATATCTTCCTGTGGTTCAGCTTTAAGTACAGATAAATACTGTTACTGGAAGATTTCTAAAGCACTTTGCACCATAAACAACTGTCACATTTTTCTTTTCTTTTTGAAAACAGTTCCAACATTTTTTGTCATTTTTTTTGCATCTCAGTGCTGCTAATCTTCTCCGGCCTCGACCCCGTTTAGTCTCCTATAGAAGTACATGTGACAGGATGACAAGACAAGAGAGCCAATGGAAGACAAGGACAAAGCGTTATTTCTTTACTGCTGAGTAGGGATGAGCCGAACACCCCCCTGTTCGGTTCGCACCAGAACATGCGAACAGGAAAAAAGTTTGTTTGAACACGCGAACACCGTTAAAGTCTATGGGACACGAACATGAATAATCAAAAGTGCTAATTTTAAAGGCTTATATGCAAGTTATTGTCATAAAAAGTGTTTGGGGACCCGGGTCCTGCCCCAGGGGACATGGATCAATGCAAAAAAAAGTTTTAAAAACGGCCGTTTTTTCAGGAGCAGTGATTTTAATAATGCTTAAAGTCAAACAATAAAAGTGTAATATCCCTTTAAATTGGGGGGTGTCTATAGTATGCCTGTAAAGGGGCGCATGTTTCCTGTGTTTAGAACAGTCTGACAGCAAAATGACATTTTGAAGGAAAAAACTCATTTAAAACTACCCGCGGCTATTGCATTGCCGACAATACACATAGAAGTTCATTGATAAAAACGGCATGGGAATTCCCCAAAGGGGAACCCCGAACCAAAATTAAAAATAAAAAAAAATGACGTGGGAGTCCCCCTAAATTCCATACCAGGCCCTTCAGGTCTGGTATGGATATTAAGGGGAACCCCGGCCAAAATTTGAAAAAAAAAAAAATGACGTGGGGTTCCCCCTAAATTCCATACCAGACCCTTCAGGTCTGGTATGGATTTTAAGGGGAACCCCGCGCCAAAAAAAAAAAAACGGCTTATCCGAGCACGCAACCTGGCAGGCCGCAGGAAAAGAGGGGGGGACGAGAGTGCGGCCCCCCCTCCCTCCTGAACCGTACCAGGCCACATGCCCTCAACATTGGGAGGGTGCTTTGGGGTAGCCCCCCAAAACACCTTGTCCCCATGTTGATGAGGACAAGGGCCTCATCCCCACAACCCTGGCCGGTGGTTGTGGGGGTCTGCAGGCGGGGGGCTTATCGGAATCTGGAAGCCCCCTTTAACAAGGTGACCCCCAGATCCCGGCCCCCCCCCCTGTGTGAAATGGTAAGGGGGTACATAAGTACCCCTACCATTTCACGAAAAAAGTGTCAAAAATGTTAAAAATGACAAGAGACAGTTTTTGACAATTCCTTTATTTAAATGCTTCTTCTTTCTTCTATCTTCCTTCATCTTCTGGTTCTTCTGGCTCTTCTGGTTCTTCCTCCGGCGTTCTTGTCCAGCATCTCCTCCGCGGCTTCTTCTATCTTCTTCTCCTCGGGCCGCTCCGCACCCATGGCATGGGGGGGAGGCTCCCGCTCTTCTCTTCTTCTTTTCTTCTCTTCTTCTCTTCTTCATTTTCTTCTCCGGGCCGCTCCGCAATCCATGCTGGCATGGAGGGAGGCTCCCGCTGTGTGACGGCGCTCCTCGTCTGACAGTTCTTAAATAACGGGGGGGGGGGCCACCCGGTGACCCCGCCCCACTCTGACGCACGGTGACTTGACGGGACTTCCCTGTGATGTCACGGGGAATGCCACAGGGAAGTCCCGTCATGTCCCGTGCATCAGAGGGGGCGGGGTCACCGGGTGGCCCCGCCCCCCGTTATTTAAGAACTGTCAGACGAGGAGCGCCGTCACACAGCGGGAGCCTCCCTCCATGCCAGCATGGATTGCGGAGCGGCCCGGAGAAGAAAATGAAGAAGAGAAGAAGAGAAGAAAAGAAGAAGAGAAGAAAAGAAGAAGAGAAGAGCGGGAGCCTCCCCCCATGCCATGGGTGCGGAGTGGCCCGAGGAGAAGAAGATAGAAGACGCCGCGGAGGAGATGCTGGACTAGAACGCCAGAGGAAGAACCAGAAGAGCCAGAAGAACCAGAAGAACCAGAAGATGAAGGAAGATAGAAGAAGCATTTAAATAAAGGAATTGTCAAAAACTGTCTCTTGTCATTTTTAACATTTTTGACACTTTTTTCGTGAAATGGTAGGGGTACCCTTACCATTTCACACAGGGGGGGGGGCCGGGATCTGGGGGTCACCTTGTTAAAGTAGGCTTCCAGATTCCGATAAGCCCCCCGCCCGCAGACCCCGACAACCACCGGCCAGGGTTGTGGGGATGAGGCCCTTGTCCTCATCAACATGGGGACAAGGTGTTTTGGGGGGCTACCCCAAAGCACCCTCCCAATGTTGAGGGCATGTGGCCTGGTACGGGTCAGGAGGGAGGGGGGGCCGCACTCTTGTCCCCCCCTCTTTTCCTGCGGCCTGCCAGGTTGCGTGCTCGGATAAGGGTCTGGTATGGATTTTTGGGGGGACCCCACGCCGTTTTTTTTTTTTTTTTTTGGCGCGGGGTTCCCCTTAAAATCCATACCAGACCTGAAGGGTCTGGTATGGAATTTAGGGGGAACCCCACGTCATTTTATTTTTTTAATTTTGGCCGGGGTTCCCCTTAATATCCATATCAGACCTGAAGGGCCTGGAATGGAATTTAGGGGGACTCCCACGTCGTTTTTTTTTTTTAATTTTGGTTCGGGGTTCCCCTTTGGGGAATTCCCATGCCGTTTTTATCAATGAACTTCTAAGTGTATTGTCGGCAATGCAATAGCCGCGGGTAGTTTTAAATGAGTTTTTTCCTTCAAAATGTCATTTTGCTGTCAGACTGTTCTAAACACAGGAAACATGCGCCCCTTTACAGGCATACTATAGACACCCCCCAGGTACGAAATTTAAAGGGATATTACACTTTTATTGTATGACTTTAAGCATTATTAAAATCACTGCTCCTGAAAAAACGGCCGTTTTTAAAACTTTTTTTTGCATTGATCCATGTCCCCTGGGGCAGGACCCGGGTCCCCAAACACTTTTTATGACAATAACTTGCATATTAGCCTTTAAAATTAGCACTTTTGATTTCTCCCATAGACTTTTAAAGGGTGTTCCGCGGCATTCGAATTTGCCGCGAACACCCCAAATTGTTCGCTGTTCGGCGAACTTGCGAACAGCCAATGTTCGAGTCGAACATGAGTTCGACTCGAACTCGAAGCTCATCCCTACTGCTGAGTGAAATCATCACCCACAGATGACGTATTCCACACTCTTCATATATATCCTCTTCTGTGAGCATCTTTGTGTTTGTTCATAGAAACGTGACGTTGTTAGCGGTAATGCACTATTAGTGTGTTTTCTCATGTCTCTACATAGTCATAACATTTACTGATTACCGATTAGAAATATATGGAGATAGGAGTCCAGTCATTACTCTGAAAATTCATTTATTGAGAATAATATTTGACACCTTTATGATGGAAGGTTCTATAAATCTGGTGAGTGTTTTTCCTGGAAGGTGGATAGAATAACATTGAGAGACATTGAGAGAAGAACTAATTGTATGAGAGGTTCATTGTTGCAGATAGTGTGATATATATATTGCCTGCGGTGGATTATTTTCACTTAAAGCTAAAGCTGGAGATAAGCAAATATTGTCCAAATACAAGAGGAATGTGTGTTTTTACGTGAATCTTAGTGTGCTTTGTGTATTTCTTCCAGATAGGTCAAACGTTGTCTTTGTTCAGGAGCTTCCTGTAATAAAGAGCGATATTTACTGCTCTATCTCATGGTGCAGGGTGACCGGCCTTGTCTCTGCCCCTCCTTTAGCCTGTAAGTGGATGGATGAGCTGGGCCCCTCCCACAGCTCTGCTTACTGCACTGGATATATACAGCACAGTGATGACCTCACTTACTGCACTGGATATATACAGCACAGTGATGACCTCACTTACTGCACTGGATATATACAGCACAGTGATGATCTCACTTACTGCACCGGATATATACAGCACAGTGATGATCTCACTTACTGCACCGGATATATATACAGCACAGTGATGATCTCACTTACTGCACCGGATATATACAGCACAGTGATGATCTCACTTACTGCACCGGATATATACAGCACAGTGATGATCTCACTTACTGCACCGGATATATACAGCACAGTGATGACCACACTTACCGCACCGGATATATATACAACACAGTGATGACCTCACTTACTGCACCGGATATATACAGCACAGTGATGACCTCACTTACCGCACCGGATATATATACAACACAGTGATGACCTCACTTACTGCACCGGATATATATACAGCACAGTGATGACCTCACTTACTGCACCGGATATATACAGCACAGTGATGATCTCACTTACCGCACCGGATATATATACAGCACAGTGATGATCTCACTTACTGCACCGGATATATATACAGCACAGTGATGACCTCACTTACTGCACCGGATATATACAGCACAGTGATGATCTCACTTACCGCACCGGATATATATACAGCACAGTGATGATCTCACTTACTGCACCGGATATATATACAGCACAGTGATGACCACACTTACTGCACCGGATATATACAGCACAGTGATGACCTCACTTACTGCACCGGATATATATACAGCACAGTGATGACCACACTTACTGCACCGGATATATACAGCACAGTGATGATCTCACTTACTGCACCGGATATATATACAGCACAGTGATGATCTCACTTACTGCACCGGATATATACAGCACAGTGATGACCACACTTACCGCACCGGATATATATACAGCACAGTGATGACCTCACTTACTGCACCGGATATATACAGCACAGTGATGACCTCACTTACTGCACCGGATATATACAGCACAGTGATGACCTCACTTACTGCACCGGATATATATACAGCACAGTGATGACCTCACTTACTGCACCGGATATATACAGCACAGTGATGATCTCACTTACTGCACCGGATATATACAGCACAGTGATGATCTCACTTACTGCACCGGATATATACAGCACAGTGATGACCTCACTTACTGCACCGGATATATACAGCACAGTGATGACCTCACTTACCGCACCGGATATATATACAGCACAGTGATGACCTCACTTACTGCACCGGATATATACAGCACAGTGATGACCTCACTTACTGCACCGGATATATACAGCACAGTGATGACCTCACTTACTGCACCGGATATATACAGCACAGTGATGACCTCACTTACTGCACCGGATATATATACAGCACAGTGATGACCTCACTTACTGCACCGGATATATATACAGCACAGTGATGATCTCACTTACTGCACCGGATATATACAGCACAGTGATGACCTCACTTACTGCACCGGATATATATACAGCACAGTGATGATCTCACTGCCACTTTTACACAAGAAATGTGCACACACGTCTGTCACTAATGTCCTTTATTTCAACTGATTTTCTGCACATGACCAGTGCTGTCTTTTCTGTGGTGTTCCTGTGAAACTTTCTATCTGCAAATCTGTCATCAACCCAACCTACCTTGACTACTCCTGATATCCGCCTCAACCAACCCTGGCTTGCAATGCAGTTGGACTTTAGTTCTACCTGCTCTTTCTGTTCCTGATCTGATTATACATTACTGGCTCTGGCCTGACCTCCGACTACGCCTAATACAATGTGATTATTCATCAGTTAAGGGCCCAGCTTGTCTGACTTCACTAACCATCTGCTACCCGGACAGTCTCTGCTAACATTCACTTGACTCCCCATACCAGCTGCTGACAAGAACTATGAGGCCCTTGTGCCACTCTGTGCCCTTCTACCACCTGTTCACTTTACCAGGGGCCCAGAGGTCTTATTACAGCAGAAGAGAATTGTGTTGATGTATTTATGTTTTGTAGGGATTGTATAATATATATTTTCACAGTAGACTATCAAACCTTTATTTAGTTTTTTCTGATAGCACCATAAGGGAATATTCTTTATTCAGGGAAAATACATCGCCACCCTATAATAGGAAGTGACTGAACAGGAGGTTTAGGAGGGTGTCTATGGGAATGTCTGACCATTCTTCCAGAAGTGCATTTGTGAGGTCAGGAACTGATGTTGGATGAGAAGGCCTGGTTCGCAGTCTCCGCTCTAAGTCATCCCAAAGGTGTTCTATCAGGTTAAGGTCAGGACTCTGTGCAGGCCAGTTAAGTTCCTCCACCCAAACCTCACTCACCCATGTTTTTATGGACCTTGTTTGTGCACTGGTGTGCAGTCTTGTTGGAACAGGAAGGGGCCGTCCCCAAACTCTTCCCATGAACTTGGGAGCATGAAATTGTCAAAAATGTCTTGATATTCTGACACCTTAAGAGTTCCCTTCACTGGAACTAAGGGGCCAAACCAACCCCTGAAAAACAACCCCCACCCCATAATCCCCCCTCCCACCAAATGATTTAGAGGGGTGGCCCAATACTTTTGGCAATATAGCATGGATGAGCGAGTTTGGGGTGGAGGAACTTGACTGGCCTGCACAGAGTCCTGACCTCAACCAGATAGAACACCTTAAAGCGGAGACTGCAGGCCGGGCCTTTTCGTCCAACATCAGTGCCTGACCTGACAAATGCGCTTTTGAAGAAATGGTCAAACATTCCCATAGACACCCTCCTAAACCTTGTGGACGGCCTTCCCTGAAGAGTTGAAGCCAATATGGAACCCTACGGTCTAAGACTGGGATGCCAGTAAAATTCATGTGTGTGTGAAGGCAGGCGTCCCAATACTTTTGTCAATATAGTATATATATATATATTCTCTGTTGGATAACCCCAAGTAAGAGTAAATGACTGGAATGGAGCTCATAGAAAGCGGGGGTTCTAATCCTTCCCCATTACATCAAAAAGAACAAAATATTTTTTTGCTGAACAAACACTTTATTGTAAAGTGCAGATTTATAAAATATAGAGATGATTTGTGAAATGATAATTATCATATTAAATCTTCAATGACATTTTAGTGATTGAGGTTACATCTGCTTTATTCTTTCTTCACCACCCCTCCCCCACACAAACCTTCTTTTCACTCCTCTCTCTCTCTCTCTCTCTCTCTCTCTTTCTCTCTTTCTCTCTCTCTCTCTCTCTCTCTCTCTCTCTCTCTCTCTCTCTCTCTCCTCTTCATTCTCACCATATAATTGTTTGTGATAAGTTGAACAATGAACAATCGTTTTTATCCAATAGAAATGAAGGATTCTGGTGCAAAATAAAGTCAAATTCCACCAAATTAATCTTTTTCTTTCTTATGGCCAAAAATCAATTTTGAATAAACAATTGAAATGACCAAGTCTATCGATCGTTTATCATGACATGTAAATGTATGGCCGGCATTAAATCCGTACATCTTATCAATACATTCATAGATAAACTGACAACATCGCTAATAGCATTGCTTGAGCTTCAAATGCTGCATTTTATAAATTATTATAAAATATATATAAAAAAATATATATATATTTACATCTTACAAACTTTAAGACATAAAAAGAAGTTTGTTTGATGTATTCACATAGGAAGAGATGGAGCGCTTTACCTCTCCGGCAGTTCTCTGTTCCTGACTGCAGGGGGCAGTGTGATGCGCCATTTAGCTCATCATACACAGCTTGGTTTTATTTTGTATTTGTACAAACTTTATTTGAATTGTTATAAAGTACAATTAATACAGTTTGCTGTACAGCAGCCATGCCGATCTGTACAGCCTGCTGCAATAAAATGTATCATGTCAGCGTTTTATGCTGTAGCACGGCTCTGGTCTACGTTGCAGCGTGAATGGGACATGCAGGAAACAATTGTTCTGTGTGTGTCCTTGTAATGACAGATGTTTTACAATGCAGGAAAACACTTACAGTACCGCCGCACTATAATACACCTCCCAAATGTATGAGATGAGAACGAGGGGCGCCTATTAGTAAAAGTATGTAGGCATAGGACACACCCCCTGCCACGCCCCCTTAGGCCTCATGCACGCGGGATGGTAAAATAACGTTATGAAAACACCAGGATCTTTGCAGAGATTTATTTTTACTTTTTTTCAGCTTTTTTCAACGTTTTTGCAATAGCGTTCTTTAGTGTTTTTAGCGTTTTTTAGCATTTTTTTTTCAAATTTTTTTTTTTTCTTTTCAATGGATCAAAAACATTAAAAAACCTTAGTGAGCGATGTTTTAGAGCGTTTATGACCGTTTATCAGTGTTAGAGCATTTTTACAGCTGAAAAATGTCTCTCAGAACCCGCTGGTCCTGGGTTTTTTTTACAGCTTAAAAACACCTATGCCATTTGCAGCTCAAAAACGCCTAGGTGGGCATGAAGCCATAGACTAACATAGACAGGCCTTATTAAGCTGCGAAAAAAACGCTCAAAAAAGCGGCTGTAAAAATGTCCGTGTGCATGAGGCCTTATACCTCGTACACACTGACATTTTAAAAAACGGGCTGTACAGCTAGTAACAACACCTGGAAAAAAAAGCAGCGTTAAAAACGCAATTTTTTTAGCGTTTTGATTTGGCGTCAATGCGCGTTTAACATCGTTTGTAAGCGTTAACGCTAAGGTGCGTTTTTTAAAAAAAAAAACATCCCTCTGCTATTTTCCACTCCCAAATTACCCACATAAACATTTTTACAGCTTAAAAACGCTGACGCTAAAAAACATCGGTATAGCGCTAATGCGCATTTTTGAGCTTTTTTGAGCTTTTGTCGGCGTCAGCTCTAGCGCTGGAGCCTCAGAACGCGCTGCTCCTTGGTTTTTTTGGAGCTTAAAAACGACCATGCCTGTTACAGCTCAAAAACGCCCCGGTGTGTATGAGCCCATTGAATAACATGGAGTGACGTTCTTTTATTTCAATAGTTTTTATTAAGTTTTCATCAAAAATACAAAAGAGAGACAAAAATACAGACAGAATTTTGAGAAGAAATAAAAAAAGGAACAATACATTTCAACACCGAAAATTACAAATGTCTCCATTGTATCAACCAATTGTGTTTGTTATTTGGCATTATATAGATTATAATCTTTTGTACCATAATCGCACTGAGGAGACTTGGAGGTCCCATAGCACTAGTTATTCTCGTAGTTGTTATTGGCATGTATAATCACCGTAATAAGAAAAATATAACTCAAGAGAAGAGGAAGAGGAGTCCACCTCCTTCTACACCCCTGCTGGGAACTCACTGTGCCATGAAGGAGGTGGCTCCACCGGTTTGGAAAAATGGTTAGTGAACAGTATACATTGTACGTGGGTTGCTATGAATTGGGATCATATGTGGTGTGAATGACATGAACAAACGAGGTGAAAATAACATAAAAATAAAATTAAATACTGTAGGATAATAAATGGAGCCATAAATGGTGCCATCCAGCTTGACATATCTTAACTTAGAACTCATCTAATGAATGAGCATGTATCAGTAACAGTCCTTAAGTTTTCCTTGAATTGTACCAGTCAGTCCACGGTTTCCACTGGGTGTATGATATCTGAAAGTTACCTTGGGATGACGCAAACATTTTTTCGTACGTGATATGTGTGTTAGTGGTTGTAATTATTTCAGTAGTTTTAGGGATTTCCTGGGCTTTCCAGTGTCTGGTAATTATTAATCTGGTGCTTAATAGAACGTGGGATACTATCTTCCTATAAATTCTAGGGATCAAGTCTATGTCTAGAGATAGAATAGCTAGGCCAGGGTTAGGTTGAATCTGTTGACTTTTTATTTGTGCTATTATGTCGAATACCTTTTCCCATAATGTGCGTATTCTTGGGCACTCCCAAAATATATGGTATAAAGTACCTATATTATTACATTTTCTCCAACACATTGGAGAGGTATTATGGTCAAACTTAGATATCTTATGTGGTGTTAAATACCAACGCATTAGTATTTTTTGTGTTAGTTCCCATAAATTAATACACTTAGAGGAGGAGTATGTAATCTGAAGTGTTTTTTGCCACTGTGCCGGGGAGAAACATTGTTTTAATTCTCGTTCCCAAGCTTCGATATAAGAGTGTTTAACAAATGTCAGCTTATCGTTTAAGGCATTATAGAAGAGTGAAATTTCTTTGATAGAGGTGGATTGCTTCGTGAGGAATAATTTTATTCTCCAAGGGAGTTGGATGGAAAGAAGAGGGGTATTTTTAATAAAATGACATACCTGCATGTATCTATAGTACTCAGACTGTTCTAAGTTGTATTCAATTTGTAGTGTTCTGAATGTTTTTATCGTGGGGCCCATTCTAAGATCTTCAATGTGTGTTATGCCTTGGTCTGCCCAATGATTTATGCGAAGGTCTGGTATAACGCTAGATAAGCTGGTGATAGGGATCTGTAACGGGGATACCAGGGAGTTAGATGAGTGATTTTTTACAAGTGTATTCCAGGCTTGGAGTGAAGCTTTCATGGAGGGGGCTAAAGATTGGATGTAAGATACCTTAGTGGGCTGTATCATTAAATAATTGTAAAGGTTTTTATCAGGAATTTGGTTCTCTTCTAGTTCCTGCCATCTGGGGTTTGGTGATTCAGGAAACCATGATCTTAATTGTGCAAGAATGGATGCGAGGTAGTAATCTTTGATCACAATATTACCCACTCCCCCCACTTTCCTAGCCATTACTGAGTTTTTAAAAGCCCATCTAGCTTTTTTTCCTTTCCATAAGTACCTATTAAGCAAAGATTGTAATTTGGAAAAATACCAATTGGGAACCAGGATGGGGAGCGACCTGAATAAGTATATTAATTGAGGAAGGATTACCATTTTGAAAGCCGCTAGGCGTCCTGACCATAAAAGTTCCGATTTGGATAAATTTTGTAATTTAGTCGGTAGGGAGCTGAGAAAGGGAATATAGTTGGTTCTAAAGAGGTTATCCGTAGAAGCTGTTAAAGTGATTCCTAGATAGTTTATCCCCTCTTTGCACCATGTATATGGAAACCGTGAGCTGAGCGTATTTTTTAATTGGGGATCTATACCAATACCTAATATATAAGATTTATTTTCATTTACCTTATAGTAAGATATCTTGGTGAACATTTGTAATGTATCGTGAACCGAAGCCAGGGAAATAGTCGGATTCGTAAGCATCAAAATGATGTCATCAGCGAATAGGCTAATGACATGTTCCGATTTGTGTGTTATGAAACCTGTTATGGACTGGTGGTTCCTAATAAATGTTGTGAGGGGTTCTAAGATTAGATTGAAGATTAGTGGGGAGAGAGGACAGCCCTGACGGGTACCATTGGTTATGTTGAACGGCTTAGAGAGAACTCCCGAGGTATATACTTGCGCTGAGGGATTCGAGTATAACGCCATTAACGCCGATAAAATAGTACCTGAGAATCCAAACCTCCCCAAGGCCGCTTCTAGGTATCCCCAATGCACTCTATCAAAGGCCTTCTCTGCATCCAGTGCTAGAAGCAGAGAAGGCCTTCGCTGGGTCTCAGCAGTGTGGATAATATTTATCAGCCTTCTAGTAGCATCAGAGGTCTGACGGCCTCTTGTAAACCCAGTCTGGTCTGAATGGATTAAGTGGGGTAAAATATCTATTAGGCGGTTAGCTATGATTTTGGCGTAAATTTTTAAGTCGGCATTCAGTAGCGATATAGGTCGAAAATTTGCTGGGGTGTCTGGATTTTTCCCTGGCTTAGGCAAAGTCACTATTAGAGCCCTCAGCATTTCGGGAGGGAAGGAGGAGGAGGCAGCAGCGGTATTGAAAACCTTGCCCAGGTGAGGAGATAGAATAGTTTTAAAGGTTTGATAATAATCTCCTGTGAAGCCATCTGGGCCTGGGGATTTATTAGCAGGGAGTGATTCAATCGTTTTATGTATTTCTTCAATAGTAAATGGTGCACTTAGCTGTTTTTTTTCCTGTTGGGACAAAGTTGGCAATGTGATTTGTTCTAAAAAATTATTTATCACTTTAGTGGTTGGTTGAAATGTGGTTGCATCCTCTTTAAGATTATAGAGGGAGCCATAACAATTGCTGACGGCGTCTGCTATGTCTTGTGGGTGTTGCATTTTGGATTTGTTCATGGGGTGTAATATGTATGGTATTTTGGTTTTACTTTTGTGTCCTTTAAGTTGATGCGCTAACAATTTACCTGTCCTATTGCCGTGTGCATAGTAATTCATTTTAAGTCGTTTTGTTTGTTTCTCAAAGTCCTCTAGTAAGAAGAGTCTGAGATCGTTCTTCAACTGGTGAAGTCTTTTAGAGACCAAGAGGGAAGGTTGTTGTTTATTTTTGGTTTCTAAGCAAAAGATCTCATCTGTGATATTTTGCAGTTTCTCTTGCCGCTGCCTCCTCGCCCGGGCCCCCAATTGAATAAAAATCCCCCTGATGAATGCCTTGTGGGCATTCCACAGAGTGAAATGGTTCTGAACAGAAGGTTCGTTGATAGTAAAAAATTCTAGTAAATGCTCTTCAATAATTTTTTTTGACTCTGGTTGTTGCAAGAGGAAAGAATTTACTCTCCAGATCGGAGTAGTAGTGATTACAGAGGTGTCTTTTAAAGATAAAGTAATGGATGCATGGTCCGACCATGTAATATTATTAATGGTTGAGGAGGTCGATTTGGTCAAGGTATTTTGGTCCACCAAAAAGAAATCTATTCTAGTATATGTATGGTGTGGGGCGGAGAAGAACGTAAAGTCTCTCTCACCTGCATGCAGACACCGCCACACATCATACAAACCTTCTCTATGTATGGAATCTTGGAGAGATGTCAATATACGTTTCTTCGATGTTGTGTCTATAGAAGGGTCAGGGATTATATTGAAGTCCCCACAGAGCACCAAAAGACCCTTTTTGAGGGTGTTACCTTTATGCATAAGTTTATGGAAAAAGCGAACCTGGTGTCTGTTCGGGGCGTATACATTCACTATAGTATATGTTACCTGATTGATATCACACACCAACACCAAATATCGACCCTGAGTATCCACAAACTTTTTATGCAGTACAAAAGTTACAGTGTCTCTTATGGCAGTCATTACTCCTTTGGTTTTTGAATCTGCATTGGCAAAAAAAATGTGTGGGAAATGCTTATTTTGACATATTGGGGCGGATAAGCCACAAAAATGCGTTTCTTGTGCGCAGAGTATGTCAGATTTATTTGTCAACGCTTCCTTCCAGAGGGACTTTCTCTTAGCTGGATGATTGAGCCCTTTGGAGTTAATGGAAATAAATTGGATGGCCATGGGGTTGGTTACTTAGGTGTGCTGATTGTAATTCACATGTAATCTGAGGTAAGGTAAGGTATCCTGCATGTGAGAGTCCTCGTATGTGGTCTTCCTTTTTCTTAGGATTGGTACTCACTGTGACCTTAGTAGAAACTTTATCACGTTGATCTTTATGCTGAGAGAGTTCGATGGGTTGAGTAGATCTTGTCGCGTCAAGCTGGATGTTTAATAGTCGGCTGTAATGCTCCAAATATATAGAAAAAAAAATAAAGCAAAAAAAAGAGAAGAAAACATACTTGTAAGGTGTAACAAGTGAAGCAACAATGCAACTTTTCATAACTTATTTAAAGTCAACTGTGTGCAGCTAACTGCTGCTCAAGTAACTGAGGGGAAGAGTTCTAGCCCAACGGTTATCGGTTACTCCGGCTTTTGTAACCTGGACATAAGATTACCTCGGATTTGCAGGTGCTGTTATTTATGTGATTTGGCGTTTTTTTGCGTTATCGTTTTCCAGTCAGGGTTAGGTGAGCGTCGGTTGGTCATAGGACTTCCTTCATCTTCTGGGTTGGGAAGAATGTTCCATTCTTTCAGTAAGGAGATGCCTTTGTCCAGGGAGTCCACAACGAATGTTTTGTCTTGCTTGATGATTGAGATTTTAGTAGGATACCCCCATCTGTAGGGTATGTTGTGGTTCCTGAGCACTTTTGTTATAGTGTTCAGGTTGCGCCTTTTTTGCAATGTGTGCTGAGACAGATCCGCATAGAATTGTAATTTTTGGAAGCGGGATGGAACGCTTTCCTGTTTGCGCATTGTTTGCATTAACTGTTCTTTTACGTGAAAGAAGTGCATGCGCAAGATCACATCTCTGGGGACCACATCTGGGAGATATGTGGGTTTTGGTAGACGATGTATTCTGTCAATGGTAATATCTATTGCGGTAAGGTCAGGCAGGAGAGCAGTAAATAAATCTGTCACATATGCACGTAGGTCTGATGGTTGGACTGATTCGGGGATCCCCCTGATCTTGAGGTTGTTCCTCCTGGATCTGTCTTCGATATCTGCTATTTTGTTTTTGATCCAGGCAGATTCCTCTTCTCTATCTTCGTTCGCATCTACTAGATCGTTTATAGTGGAGGCAAAATCCCCCATCTTGTTTTCCACATGCTCAATTCTAGCCTCTACTGCCCTAAGCTCACCACTAAATCTGTGCATACAGTTCATCATATCCGCTTGTATGGTGCTTCTTAAGGATACCAGCATGTCCTTTAATACAGTATCCAGGACAGGTTTATTTGTAGTAGGGAAAGTGTCAATGGATTCCGGGAGCTCCCTGGTGTCATCCCCTGAGTCTGTTACAGGGCTCAATGTGGGGCTGCATCCGCCTCCATCCAGCTTCAATTTAGCTTTTACTGGACTCCCAGATGGTGAGGAGGAGGGGAGAGATTGTTGGCTGCCGTGTAATATATTAGTTTTGGGGGATGAGGTGGCGGTGCGTGTAGCGGGGTCGCCTTTGTGAGATAATGTGTGAGAATGGCCGGCGCCATCTTGCCTACCTCCATTGAGCGGCTGTGTGAAGTAATCCGTCAGTCTTTGAGGCTTGGATGTGCCTTTTCTTTTGCCCATCATGCTTTCCTGGTGTGCCCAGATCGGACCGCTAGCAAGGGGAAGAAGAATCCGCGGTTTATTGTGCCGATTTCAGCCGCTGTGTCCGCCGGAGAACCGGAGCTCTGAGATCAAGCAGCCATTCAGCTCCGTCGCAGGCCACGCCCCCCGGAGTGACGTTCTTAAGCAGCAAAAAAACGCTCAAAAAATCCGCTGTAAAAACGTCCGTGTGTATGAGGCCTTAAAGTGAAATTTAAAAAAAAAAATAAATAAATAATTAAACCCACTAGTGCTTTATTATTTACCACGACTATTCCTTTATACTGGATTGTGACATTTACAAATGCAGCAAATCTAGAGATTGGATGAAAGGTTTAGTGCCGGGAAACACTTTTTTGAAAGATAAGAAGCGAATTTTATATACAACTATAGAGATCAGACCAAAATGAGGGACAAATGAGGAGGAAAGAGGGACAGAGGGGCATTGCTCCAAATCAGGGACAGTCCCTGCAAATCCGGGACAGTCCCTGAAAATCCGGAACATTCCTTCTAAATCTGGGACAGTCCCTGGAAATCTGGGAAAATCCCTGGAAATACGGGACAGTCCCTGGAAATCCGGGACAGTCCCTGGAAATACGGGACAGTCTCTGGAAATCCGGGACAGTCCCTGGAAATCCGGGACAGTCCCTGGAAATCCGGGACAGTTGGGAGCTCTGCTATGGGGGAGAGTTACTAAAACAGATGCACACAGAATATGGTGCAGCTTTTCATAGCAACCAATCAGCTTCTAATGTTATCTTGTTGAATGTAAGTATAACTAAAGGCATTAGAACCCTGTGAGTTGGTATTGCTGTCTGCGCCCCCATTAGGGAGATTTACCCCCCTCTATTTCTCCTGTTTATTATTAACATTGAATGTGAATGTAAAAGAAAATCTAAAATTTTTGGGTTGTCCCCAGAAAAGTAAGAGGGGGGTAAATCTTCCAATAGGGACACTAGTTCTGGTGACCTGGGGGGGTCCCCAAGGAAGTCCCTCAATTTACAGAGATTTCCTCTCACTTCCTGTTTGGCTTTGGGACAGGAAGTGAAGGGAAATCTCTGCAATGGAACACAGATGGTGAAAAATAAATCAGACAGGGGTCCTAACCCTCCGTTACACCCCTTTGGCACTGGGGTGCTTTTTAGGTGCCTGTAAATCCCGAGTTCTTTCATACCGGGGCGCTGCACTTGGAGGACAGGAAAAAAAGCAACTTTGTTGTATAGACCGCGCCCAAAACGCCCCGCCCATTGAAAGGAATGGGCAGCGCCCCTGAAGAGCCTGCAAAGCACTTCGGCAGCCTCAACACGGGCGCTTCAAACCTTTTATTTGGCCGCTAGCGAGGGGGTGAAAGTGCCCCGCTAGCCTCCGAAAAGTGGCGCTACAACAGCGCTAAAGCGGCACTTTACTGATAACACCGGCTCCGCCCCAGTGTGAAAGTCGCCTAATGCCCCGTACACACGATCGCACATTCCCACCACACAATCCATGGCTCACACTTGTCTTCTCTACACGTGGGTCACACAAATCTTGGCGGAAATTCCCATCGCCAAGAACGCGGGATGACGTACAAGACGTACGACGAGAAAAATGAAGATCAATAGCCAAGTGCGGCTCTTCTGCTGGATTCCGAGCATGCGCGGCACTTTGTGCGTCGGAATTGTGTACACACCATCGGAATTTACCACAAGGGATTTTGTTGTTGGAGAATTTGAGATCCGGAATTTCCGACAACAAGTTCCCATCGAAGGTTTTCTGTGGGGAAATCGGAGCGTGTGTCCGGGGCATTAGTCTATCCTATATATATTCTACCTGGAGTTCTACTTTAATCTTTGAAGATAAAATCTAGAAGCTGATTGGTTACTTTGCACAGGACAGACAGACAGACAAATACTTTCATGACTTGCAGATTTAGCAGCTGTTTTACCTGTCAGAATGATTTGTATTTGTCCATCCAGCTCTGAGTTTTTCACAGCTCTGCCCCACAGCCCAGTCCTGTGTACAATGTTAGGAGAGCCAGTCGTTGTCTCCTGCAGTCTCCCCTTCATATACAGGTCTCCTCCCCACCCCCACCCAGTGTCTGCAAAATAGAAGGAAGCAGCAAACTGGCTCATCGTTCTGTCAGATCCTTACACTGCAACACAAGCAACTGCTTCTTCTCCCTCTCCCAGTCTGAGCTCTGCTGTACAGGGACTGCAAAAAGGCAGAGACCAAGTAAAAATAGGGCCCTTTCATTACAATCAATAGATTTCATGATATATTAATGATTACAGACTTCCAGGATTTTCTGCCTTTTATATCTGTTGAAGTTTCACCTTAAAGTTTATCTAAATATAAAACCTTTTATTTTGTTTGTTTTGTGTAAAGTGGAGAGGGATTAGAACCCCTGGAAGGTTTTTATTGCTCTCTGTGTCCTGTTTACCGTCATCACCAAAAAGTGAAAGAAAAACTCACGTTTTGTATTTTTCCTCAAACAGAGGGGGATCTACCTAGGGGGACGCTAGTTCTAGTGACCCCGGTGACAACCAGCCATTGCCTTACTTTGTTTGGAGGGATTTCCTCTCATTTCCTGTTTTGGGGACAGGAAGTGAAGGGAAATCTCCCAAATCAGACACATAAGGTCCAAGTCCATAAAGACATGGATGAGAGCGTTTGGGGTGTAAAACCTTGAATGGCCTGCACAGAGTGCTGACCTCAACCCTTAGATAAAAAACCTTTGGGATGAATTAGAGAGGAGACTGCGAGCCGGGCCTTCTCATCCAACATCAGTGCCGGACCTCACAAATGTGCTTCTGGAAAAATAGTCAAATGCTCCCATAGACACCCTCCTAAACCTTGTGGACGGCCTTCCCATAGACACCCTCCTAAACCTTGTGGACGGCCTTCCCATAGACACCCTCCTAAACCTTGTGGATGGCCTTCCCATAGACACCCTCCTAAACCTTGCGGACGGCCTTCCTATAGACACCCTCCTAAACCTTGTGGATGGCCTTCCCATAGACACCCTCCTAAACCTTGTGGACGACCTTCCCATAGACACCCTCCTAAACCTTGTGGACGGCCTTCCCATAGACACCCTCCTAAACCTTGTGGACGGCCTTCCCATAGACACCCTCCTAAACCTTGTGGATGGCCTTCCCATAGACACCCTCCTAAACCTTGTGGACGGCCTTCCCATAGACACCCTCCTAAACCTTGTGGACGGCCTTCCCATAGACACCCTCCTAAACCTTGTGGACGTCCTTCCCATAGACACCCTCCTAAACCTTGTGGACGGTCTTCCCATAGACACCCTCCTAAACCTTGTGGACGGTCTTCCCATAGACACCCTCCTAAACCTTGTGGACGGCCTTCCCTAAGACACCCTCCTAAACCTTGTGGACGGTCTTCCCATAGACACCCTCCTAAACCTTGTGGACGGTCTTCCCATAGACACCCTCCTAAACCTTGTGGACGGCCTTCCCTAAGACACCCTCCTAAACCTTGTGGACGGCCTTCCCATAGACACCCTCCTAAACCTTGTGGACGGTCTTCCCATAGACACCCTCCTAAACCTTGTGGACGGCCTTCCTATAGACACCCTCCTAAACCTTGTGGATGGACTTCCCATAGACACCCTCCTAAACCTTGTGGACGGCCTTCCCATAGACACCCTCCTAAACCTTGTGGACGGTCTTCCCATAGACACCCTCCTAAACCTTGTGGACGACCTTCCCATAGACACCCTCCTAAAGCTTATGGACGGTCTTCCCATAGACACCCTCCTAAACCTTGTGGACGGCCTTCCCATAGACACCCTCCTAAACCTTGTGGATGGACTTCCCATAGACACCCTCCTAAACCTTGTGGACGGCCTTCCCATAGACACCCTCCTAAACCTTGTGGACGGTCTTCCCATAGACACCCTCCTAAACCTTGTGGACGACCTTCCCATAGACACCCTCCTAAACCTTATGGACGGTCTTCCCATAGACACCCTCCTAAACCTTGTGGACGGCCTTCCCATAGACACCCTCCTAAACCTTGTGGACGGCCTTCCCATAGACACCCTCCTAAACCTTGTGGACGGCCTTCCCATAGACACCCTCCTAAACCTTGTGGACGGCCTTCCCATAGACACCCTCCTAAACCTTGTGGACGGCCTTCCCATAGACACCCTCCTAAACCTTGTGGACGGTCTTCCCATAGACACCCTCCTAAACCTTGTGGACGACCTTCCCATAGACACCCTCCTAAACCTTATGGACGGTCTTCCCATAGACACCCTCCTAAACCTTGTGGACGGCCTTCCCATAGACACCCTCCTAAACCTTGTGGACGGCCTTCCCATAGACACCCTCCTAAACCTTGTGGACGACCTTCCCATAGACACCCTCCTAAACCTTGTGGACGGCCTTCCCATAGACACCCTCCTAAACCTTGTGGACGACCTTCCCATAGACACCCTCCTAAACCTTGTGGACGGCCTTCCCATAGACACCCTCCTAAACCTTGTGGACGGCCTTCCCAGAAGAGGTGAAGCTGTTATAGCTGTAAAGGGGCGGAGCCAACTCAATATTGAACCCTCCGGACTAAGACTGGGATGTCATTAAAGTTCATGTGTGTGTAAAGGCAGGTGTCCCAATACTTTTGGTAATATAGTGTGTACATGTATATATATATATATAGTAGTAGGTTTCTTAATGAAATCTATGGCATATTAGCTGTTGATCCTGCCAATTCCTAATATAAAATGTCCCTTGTATATTTTGTATGGTGATAAGGCTTAGTAGAAGCTCTCCCGTCCAGCCGTGTATTGTCACCCATATCAGAGCTCTCATAGGTAGGTAGGTACACCTGTACCTACCAATGGACAGCCCCAGGACACACTGCATTGTCATTGTCACATAACTACCTTTCCTGCCCTAACTGACAAGGGATGTGCCTAATACAATGGAACAGAAGTCACACTGATATTCACATCCTCTCAAAGCTCTTCCCTAGTGGAGGAGAAAAGAGAGGAGAGAAAACATGTGATGGAGATAAAAAACTAAAAAAACAGAGATTTCCATGTTTTTCAGGACACATTTGCCTTGTGTTAGGAAGACATTTGACGGCCATTTATTGCTTTACATGGACTTCACATCGGATTGAAGGACGACTTTTCAGCAGTAAAAACAAGAATAAAAAGTGGATGTTCTCTCTGTATACTGTGTTTGTTAGTCATTTAGTCCTGAAAATTGATGGATAGACTTTATAATAATATCTGCCCAGGAGGGGCTTCTGGGGGACATTTTTCTGTAACCAATTCAATACAAGGCAGGTTTACCATCCCCCCCCAGGACAATCTTCAGATCTCACTGATATCGCACTTTAATGGACAATTGTAAGTCATGGAACACTGGACCCATACAACATTTTTATTGTTTTTGTTTGTTTTAGACAGATAGAGATTTCTTTTTATTTTTTGCTAAACAAACGAAAAAAAGATCATTAAAAAAAAACAACACAATTTTTCTTTGTTTCTATTAAACAATTCTGCAAATAAGTATTTTCTCTTCTTCACTGATGGGCGCTGATGAAACGGCACCAATGGCACTGGTTGGCATCACTGCTGGGCACTGGTTGGCACTGATTGCCATCACAGATAGGCACTGGTTGGCATCACTTATGGGCACTGTTGGGCTGCACTGATAATCAGGGCACTAAGTAAGGAAATGCCGCTGATCGGCTCTCCTCACACGCTGTCAGTGTGAGGAGAGGAAAGCTGATAACTGGCATTTCCTTCTTTACATGTGATGAGCTGTGATTGGACACAGCTGATCACATGGGTAAAGAGCCTCATCATCGGCTCTCTACCAAGATGGGGGATGCACCGTGTCCCATATGACGTCATCCCAGAACAAGAGAGCCACCTTGTGTCCGTCATTTTACTATATGGGGGGCGGGGGGGGGGCATCTTTGTAATCCAGAAGAGGCGGATATGTCGTATTCTGATCTGCCTGGTTGCTCTGTACACTGAGATTTTCTCATCACATCACTTTACAATTTTGTCATCAATAGAAAAGAATGAATTCCTAAGCAGTGGGAGTGACATCATTTCTGCCCGGCCAATCAGAATGTCTGCAGATGGAAACCCAGAGACGGGCTGAAGATGTCATTGGCTGTCAAAGTGTCTCTGAATCGGAGGGGATTATAGTTCCACGTATAACAAGCTGAAGTAAAAGTTATTTTTTTTCTTATAAGATAAGAGTTTTCCAATGAATAAAAGCCGACCATTGTAATCATCTCTCTCCCTGGTAAAGGAGAAATTCACCTTTGGGAAGATGTTACATGTTCCACTCATTATTAGGGTGTTACATGTAACATGTTCCCGTTCCTGCCGCCTCCCGCCGATCCCCTCCCTCCGTCGGTGACAATCACGGCTGATCACCATGGAAACAGGAAGAGACGTTTATTGGCTTTTCCTCACTCGTATCTGACAGACGAGAGGAGAGGAGAGCCAATCAGCTGCTCCTCTGACTGGGGGGTTCTGCACTGATTGGTTATCTGTACAGCCCCCCTCGAATGCCCACCCAGGACCACCAGGGATGTCACCAGGACAACTAGGGATGGCCACCACTGATGACCACCAGGTATGGCATCCCTGGTGGCCATGGGTGGCAATGTGTGCCCACACACAATGCCACTTAGTGCCCATCAGCAATACCTGCCAATGCCTCCTAATCAGTGATGCCAATCAGTGCCATCTATCAGTGTTAATCAGTGCCACTCATCAGTGTCCATCAGTGCCACCTATCAGTGCCTATCTATGCCCATCAGTGCCACCTATCAGTGCCCATCAGTTCTTCCTATCAGTGCCCATTAGTGCCACCCATAAGTACCCATCAGTGCAGCCTTTCTTTGTCTATCTGTTCCACCTATGAGTGTCCATCAGTGCCACCTATCAGTCCCCATCATCAGTGCCCATCAGGGCTACCTATCAGTGCCCATCAGTGCCACCTCATTGGTGCCACCTTATCCGGGCTCATCAGTGCCACCTATCAGTGCCCATCAGTTTTGCATATCAGTGCCCATCATCAGTGCCCATCAGTGCCACCTTATTGGTGCCACCTTATCAGTGCCCATCAGTTCCATCTATCAGTGCCCATCAGTGCCACCTCATTGGTGCCACCTTATCAGTGCCCATCAGTGCCACCTATCAGTGCCCATCAGTGTTGCATATCAGTGCCATCTATCAGTGCCCATCTGTGCCACCTTATTGGTGCCACCTCATCCGTGCTCATCAGTGCCACCTTATCAGTGCCCATCAGTGAAGAAGAAAACGTACTTATTTACAAAAAAATTTAACAGAAACAAAGAAAAACTTTTTTTTAACCACTTGAGCCCCGGACCATTATGCTGCCTAAGGACCAGAGGTCTTTTTCCAATTTGGCACTGCGTCACTTTAACTGCTAATTGCGCGGTCATGCAATGCTGTACCCAAACGAAATTTGCGTCCTTTTCTTCCCACAAATAGAGCTTTCTTTTGATGGTATTTGATCACCTCTGCGGTTTTTATTTTTTGCGCTATAAACGGAAAAAGACCGAAAATTTTGAAAAAAAATGATATTTTCTACTTTTTGTTATAAAAAAAATCCAATAAACTAAATTTTAGTCATACATTTATGCCAAAATGTATTCGGCCACATGTCTTTGGTAAAAAAAATGTCAATAAGCGTATATTTATTGGTTTGCGCAAAAGTTATAGCGTCTACAAACTAGGGTACATTTTCTGGAATTTACACAGCTTTTAGTTTATGACTGCCTATGTCATTTCTTGAGGTGCTAAAATGGCAGGGCAGTACAAAACCCCCCCAAATGACCCCATTTTGGAAAGTAGACACCCCAAGGAAATTGCTGAGAGGCATGTTGAACCCATTGAATATTTATTTTTTTTGTCCCAAGTGATTGAAAAATGACAAAAAAAAAAAAAAAAAAAATATTTACAAAAAGTCGTCACTAAATGATATATTGCTCACACAGGCCATGGGCATATGTGGAATTGCACCCCAAAATACATTTAGCTGCTTCTCCTGAGTATGGGGATACCACATGTGTGGGACTTTTTGGGAGCCTAGCCGCGTACGGGGCCCCGAAAACCAATCACCGCCTTCAGGATTTCTAAGGGTGTAAATTTTTGCTTTCACTCTTCACTGCCTATCACAGTTTCGGAGGCCATGGAATGCCCAGGTGGCACAAAACCCCCCAAAATGACCCCATTTTGGAAAGTAGACACCCCAAGCTATTTGCTGAGAGTCATGTCGAGTCCATGGAATATTTTATATTTTGACACAAGTTGCGGGAAAGTGACACTTTTTTTTTTTTTTTTTTTTTTTTTTCATAAAGTTGTCACTAAATGATATATTGCTCACACAGGCCATGGGCATATGTGGAATTGCACCCCAAAATACATTTAGCTGCTTCTCCTGAGTATGGGGATACCACATGTGTGGGACTTTTTGGGAGCCTAGCCGCGTACTGGACCCCGAAAACCAAGCACCGCCTTCAGGATTTCTAAGGGTGAAAATTTTTGATTTCACTCTTTACTGCCTATCACAGTTTCGGAGGCCATGGAATGCCCAGGTGGCACAAAACCCCCCCAAATGACCCCATTTTGGAAAGTAGACACCCCAAGCTATTTGCCGAAAGGCATGGTGAGTATTTTGCAGCTCTCATTTGTTTTTGAAAATGAAGAAAGACAAGAAAAAACATTTTTTTTTTTCTTTTTTCAATTTTCAAAACTTTGTGACAAAAAGTGAGGTCTGCAAAATACTCACTATACCTCTCAGCAAATAGCTTGGGGTGTCTACTTTCCAAAATGGGGTCATTTGGGGGGGTTTTGTGCCACCTGGGCATTCCATGGCCTCCGAAACTGTGATAGGCAGTGAAGAGTGAAATCAAAAATTCACGCCCTTAGAAAGCCTGAAGGCGGTGCTTGGTTTTCGGGGTCCCGTACGCGGCTAGGCTCCCAAAAAGTCTCACACATGTGGTATCCCCGTACTCAGGAGAAGCAGCAGAATGTATTTTGGGGTGTAATTTCACATATTTCCATGGCATGTTTGAGCAATATATCATTTAGTGACAACTTTGTGCAAAAAAAAAAAAAAAAAAAAAAAAATTTGTCTCTTTCCCGCAACTTGTGTCGCAATATAAAATATTCCATGGACTCGACATGCCTCTCAGCAAATAGCTTGGGGTGTCTACTTTCCAAAATGGGGTCATTTGGGGGGGTTTTGAACTGTCCTGGCATTTTATGCACAACATTTAGAAGCTTATGTCACACATCACCCACTCTTCTAACCACTTGAAGACAAAGCCCTTTCTGACACTTATTGTTTACATGAAAAAGTTTTTTTTTTTTGCAAAAAAATTACTTTGAACCCCCAAACATTATATATTTTTTTAAAGCAAATGCCCTACAGATTAAAATGGTCGGTGTTTCATTTTTTTTTTTCACACAGTAATTGCGCAGCGATTTTTCAAACGCATTTTTTGGGGAAAAAACACACTTTTTTTAATTTTAATGCACTAAAACACGCTATATTGCCCAAATGTTTGATGAAATAAAAAAGATGATCTTAGGCCGAGTACATGGATACCAAACATGACATGCTTTAAAATTGCGCAGTGGCAACAAAATAAATACATGTTTAAAAGCCTTCAAAAGCCTTTACAGGTTACCACTTTAGATTTACAGAGGAGGTCTACTGGAAAAATTACTGCACTCGATCTGGCCTTCGCGATGATACCTCACATGCATGGTGCAATTGCTGTTTATGTTTGACGACAGACCGCTGCTTGCGTTCGCCTTAGCGCGAGAGCAGGGGGCGACAGGGGTGTTTTTTTTTTTTTCTTTATTATTTTTTTGCTTTTTTAATCTTACTTTTAAACTGTTCCTTTCATATTTTTTTTTTTAATCATTTTTATTGTTATCTCGGGGAATGTAAATATCCCCTATGATAGCAATAGGTAGTGACAGGTACTCTTTTTTGAAAAAATTGTGGTCTATTAGACCCTAGATCTCTCCTCTGCCCTCAAAGCATCTGACCACACCAAGATCGGTGTGATAAAATGCTTCCCCAATTTCCCAATGGCGCTATTTACATCCGGCGAAATCTAAGTCATGAAATACTCGTAGCTTCCGGTTTCTTAGGCCATAGAGATGTTTGGAGCCACTCTGGTCTCTGATCAGCTCTATGGTCAGCTGGCTGAATCACCGGCTGCATTCTCAGGTTCCCTGTTGAGACAGGAGAGCCAGAGAAAAACACGGAAGACGGTGGGGGGGGGGGGCATTCCCTCCCACGGCTTGTAAAAGCAGTCTAGAGGCTAATTAGCCGCTAGGATTGCTTTTACATGAAAGCCGACCGCTGGCTGAAAAGAATGATACCAAGATGATACCTAAACCTGCAGGCATCATTCTGGTATAACCACTCAAAGTCGTGAATGGCGTACCTGAAGACAAAAAAATGGTTAACAATGGTTAACAATAAAGCACAGTAAAGTGTAAATAATTACACACCTGAAAAACAAACATGATAAAACATAATAACAATAACAATAACAATAAAACATTGCAGAATAGAATACAGTAAAAAAGAGCAGAACAATAGAGAGAGAGAATAGAGAGAGAGAGAACAATAAAACAACAACTATTTTTTTTTATTTCATATTTTTTTTTTTTTTTACACTTTTTTTGTAACTAACTTTTATAACTGTAACCGGTTCCAGGTTCGGGTCTCTCAAAATGCGATGGCATCTTGGGAGACCCTGTGAAAGTGTGCCTAGTCTGTGGAATGCTGTACCCTACGCTAATACTCAACTAGTGAATGGTAGCGTTCAAAACATTCACCAATGCAAAGACCAGGATTGTCAGGACAGGAGGGACAATAATAGTGGGTGTCACGCCTATATCCGCGCTTGCTGCAGACACAACATCTTTTTTGGGGGGGTTCGTTGGGTAGGGGTACTCGGGAGGACATAAAAATGCCTCTCATGCAGCCGACTGCATTTGGTTGGGGATGTGAATGGGGGAAGTACGGGCGCTGCAGAAGCGGTGGGTTCCCAATTAGGATTGGCGAATGCAGCAGGAAGGGCACTATGGGCACGACGGGCCTGTGTTTGTCTTCTTGGTGGCAGCGGGACACTACTTGTGCTTGCCACCTCACCAGCTTGAACTGCACTTATGGGACTCGCCACGTCACCAAGTGTTACTGCAGTGCTGGTTTGACTATGACCGGGGTGTACTAGGCCGCTGGCGCTTGCCAGTTCACCAAAACGCTACCAAAAAACGTTAGCGATCGCAGGGATCAGGCCTGACTGCGAACGCTGCAGTTATGCGTTTAGTGTTTTGTAAGTGACAGTGATCGATCGATACTGCACTTGGGTGGGCTGGGCCGGGCCGGGCGGAGGGGCAAAACGCAGGTGCTAGCAGGTATCTGGGCTGATCCCGCTAACACTGCGTTTTTGGGAACCCTAAACTGCTGGGGACGCTAGTATAGATCTGATCGGATCAGATATTGATGCGATCAGATACTATACCACTAAGGGAGGTGTACGGTGCGTGCGTGGGTGTTAGCGGTACTGGCGCTAATCTGACGCTGCCTGGGGCTGGTGCTTGCCAGTTCACCAAAACGCTACAAAAAAAACTGTTAGCGATCGCAGGGATCAGGCCTGACTCTGCGAATGCTGCAGTTATGCGTTTAGTGTTTTGTAAGTGTCAGTGATCGATCGATACTGCACTTGGGTGGGCTGGGCCGGGCGGAGGGGCAAAACGCAGGTGCTAGCAGGTATCTGGGCTGATTCTGCTAACACTGCGTTTTTGGGAACCCTAAACTGCTGGGGACGCTAGTATAGATCTGATCGGATCAGATATTGATGCGATCAGATACTATACCACTAAGGGAGGCGTATGCTGCATGCGTGGGTGTTAGCGGTACTGGCGCTAACCTGACGCCTGGGGCTGGTGCTTGCCAGTTCACCAAAACGCTACCAAGAAAACTGTTAGCGATCGCAGGGATCAGGCCTGACTCTGCGAACGCTGCAGTTATGCGTTTAGTGTTTTGTAAGTGACAGTGATCGATCGATACTGCACTTGGGTGGGCTGGGCGGAGGCACAAAACGCAGGTGCTAGCAGGTATCTGGGCTGATCCCGCTAACACTGCGTTTTTGGGAACCCTAAACTGCTGGGGACGCTAGTATAGATCTGATCGGATCAGATATTGATCCGATCAGATACTATACCACTAAGGGAGGCGTATGCTGCATGCGTGGGTGTTAGCGGTACTGGCGCTAATCTGACGCTGCCTGGGGCGACGCATATCACCGCCGGGCGATCAGGGGGCTAAACCTTTATTCGGTAATAAACGGCGGGTGCCCTGACACTATAAAAAATAAACGAACTAACCAGCGTCATCCGTAACGGTTATACGGTGATCACTGGTGAAAGGGTTAACTAGGGGGCAATCAAGGGGTTAAAACATTTATTAGGTAGTATATGGGGGTCCCTGACGCTATAAAACGCTGACGGCGAACCTAAATATTTACCTCCCTAACTAGCGTCACCAGCGACACTAATACAGCGATCAGAAAAATGATCGCTTAGTGACACTGGTGACAGGGGGTGATCAAGGGGTTAAAACTTTATTAGGGGGGGTTAGGGGGGTACCCTAGACCTAAAGGGGGGTAATACTCACTGCCCTAACACTGTAACTGTCACAAACTGACACTATGCAGTAATCAGAAAAAAAAAAAAAAAAAACTGCTGGTGTCAGTTTGTGACGGGGGGGGGGGGTGATTGGGGGGGGATCGGGGGGCGATCGGGGGGGGGATCGGGGTGTTTTGTGTGCCTGGCATGTTCTACTGTGTGTGTGTGTGTTGGTGCACTCACATAGATGTCTTCTCTCCTCGGGCCGGAACGGAAAATACCGACCCGAGGGGAGATGACATCACTTCCTTTGCTGCTGTTTAGCATACAGCAGCAAAGGAGTGTTCTCATTGGCCGGCGGCGATCGCGAGGGGGGGGCCACGAACGGATGGTCTCCCCCTCATCACCGATCGCCGCTGGACAAAAGACGACCGCCTCGGGCACCGGGGGGGGGTCCGATCGGACCCCCCACCCGCGGAAGGCAAATCACGTACCCTGTACGTGATTTTGCCTGTCCGTGCCACTTTGCCGACGTACATCGGCGTGAGGCGGTCGTCAAGTGGTTAATCAAAATTTTCTTTTTTTTATATTTGTTTAGCAAAAATTAAAAATGGCAGAGGTGATGAAATACCACCAAAAGAAAGATCTATTTGTGGGAACAAAATGATACCAATGTAGTTTGTGTACAGTGCAGCACGACCGCGCAACAGTGTTGTCAACCTATCAGATTAAAATTTACTGACACGACATCCAAAATTTACTGGCACAGCCAAGTTTTTACTGGCATTTCCAAAAGTTTAAAAACTACTGTTTTAAATGCAAATTTATGTATTTAGGCTACAAACAAGTACAATATGCAATTAGCAATGTGATTTAAGGTAGATAATAAGGAAAAAAAAATGATTTATTTTATTTTCGATATAGTAAGTAAGTAGCTCAAGGACAGGAGGGCAAGAAATTAGAATGGGTCAGGTGCACACATGAAATTTTGCTCTCAAAGTGACAATGACAGCAGTGTGCATCAGTACAGATGATGATGACACCTCACCAACACGTCCCCTCCTGAGTCACAGTGACAGTCTCTCTCAAAGCCAGGTAGTCCCTTCAGTCCACTCCAGTCTAAACAGCACTGACGGCCCTGCTCCCGGCCTGCCTTGCTCCCATCCCGCTGACATGAGGTTCTGGCTTTTCTGCTTGGCTCTCTTGCACTATGACATCACATGACATGCTCATGTACTGCCTCCGCCAGAGCCATCTGAACACACTGTAGCAGGCACTCAGATGGTCTCAGCTGGCTCTGGACCGAGCCGAGTGTCACAGTTATATTTTTTACTGGCAACCTTTTCCTTTTACTGGCATTTACTGGCAGGAGACATTTGCCTATTTTTTACTGGCTGCCAGTAAAAATACTGACGGTTGGCAACACTGCCGCGCAATTGTCATTTAAACAGCGACAGCGCTGAAAGCTGAGAATTGGCCTGGGCAGGAAGGGGGAAAGTGCCCCCCGGTATTGAAGGGGTTAAATTGTTTTCCTCAACACTCTAACTGACATTTCTTCTGGACAGATTGGAATGTTAAGATTCCATTCACATTCCACCAACTTTGGAGTGCAACTTTGATGTGATTTGATGTGATTTGATGTGATTTGATGTGATTTGATGTGATTTGATGTGATTTGATGTGACTTTGATGTGACTTTGATGTGACTTTGATGTGATTTGATGTGACTTTGATGTGATTTGATGTGACTTTGATGTGATTTGATGTGACTTTGATGTGACTTTGATGTGACTTTGATGTGATTTGATGTGACTTTGATGTGATTTGATGTGACTTTGATGTGACTTTGATGTGATTTGATGTGATTTGATGTGACTTTGATGTGATTTGATGTGACTTTGATGTGATTTGATGTGATTTTGATGTGACTTTGATGTGATTTGATGTGACTTTGATGTGACTTTGATGTGATTTGATGTGACTTTGATGTGACTTTGTTGTGACTTTGATGTGATTTGATGTGACTTTGATGTGATTTGATGTGATTTGATGTGATTTGATGTGACTTTGATGTGACTTTGATGTGATTTGATGTGACTTTGATGTGATTTGATGTGACTTTGATGTGATTTGATGTGACTTTGATGTGACTTTGATGTGACTTTGATGTGATTTGATGTGACTTTGATGTGACTTTGATGTGACTTTGATGTGATTTGATGTGACTTTGATGTGACTTTGATGTGATTTGATGTGACTTTGATGTGATTTGATGTGATTTGATGTGATTTGATGTGACTTTGATGTGACTTTGATGTGACTTTGATGTGATTTGATGTGACTTTGATGTGATTTGATGTGACTTTGATGTGATTTGATGTGACTTTGATGTGACTTTGATGTGACTTTGATGTGATTTGATGTGACTTTGATGTGATTTGATGTGACTTTGATGTGACTTTGATGTGATTTGATGTGATTTGATGTGACTTTGATGTGATTTGATGTGACTTTGATGTGATTTGATGTGATTTTGATGTGACTTTGATGTGATTTGATGTGACTTTGATGTGACTTTGATGTGATTTGATGTGACTTTGATGTGACTTTGTTGTGACTTTGATGTGATTTGATGTGACTTTGATGTGATTTGATGTGATTTGATGTGATTTGATGTGACTTTGATGTGACTTTGATGTGATTTGATGTGACTTTGATGTGATTTGATGTGACTTTGATGTGATTTGATGTGACTTTGATGTGACTTTGATGTGACTTTGATGTGATTTGATGTGACTTTGATGTGACTTTGATGTGACTTTGATGTGATTTGATGTGACTTTGATGTGACTTTGATGTGATTTGATGTGACTTTGATGTGATTTGATGTGATTTGATGTGATTTGATGTGACTTTGATGTGACTTTGATGTGACTTTGATGTGATTTGATGTGACTTTGATGTGATTTGATGTGACTTTGATGTGATTTGATGTGACTTTGATGTGATTTGATGTGACTTTGATGTGACTTTGATGTGACTTTGATGTGATTTGATGTGACTTTGATGTGATTTGATGTGACTTTGATGTGACTTTGATGTGATTTGATGTGATTTGATGTGACTTTGATGTGATTTGATGTGACTTTGATGTGATTTGATGTGACTTTGATGTGACTTTGATGTGATTTGATGTGACTTTGATGTGATTTGATGTGATTTGATGTGATTTGATGTGACTTTGATGTGACTTTGATGTGACTTTGATGTGATTTGATGTGACTTTGATGTGATTTGATGTGACTTTGATGTGATTTGATGTGACTTTGATGTGACTTTGATGTGACTTTGATGTGATTTGATGTGACTTTGATGTGACTTTGATGTGACTTTGATGTGATTTGATGTGATTTGATGTGACTTTGATGTGATTTGATGTGATTTGATGTGACTTTGATGTGATTTGATGTGACTTTGATGTGACTTTGATGTGATTTGATGGGACTTTGATGTGACTTTGATGTGATTTGATGTGATTTGATGTGATTTGATGTGACTTTGATGTGATTTGATGTGATTTGATGTGACTTTGATGTGACTTTGATGTGACTTTGATGTGACTTTGATGTGATTTGATGTGACTTTGATGTGATTTGATGTGACTTTGATGTGATTTGATGTGACTTTGATGTGACTTTGATGTGACTTTGATGTGATTTGATGTGACTTTGATGTGACTTTGATGTGACTTTGATGTGATTTGATGTGACTTTGATGTGACTTTGATGTGACTTTGATGTGATTTGATGTGACTTTGATGTGATTTGATGTGATTTGATGTGATTTGATGTGACTTTGATGTGACTTTGATGTGATTTGATGTGACTTTGATGTGACTTTGATGTGACTTTGATGTGATTTGATGTGACTTTGATGTGACTTTGATGTGACTTTGATGTGATTTGATGTGACTTTGATGTGATTTGATGTGATTTGATGTGATTTGATGTGACTTTGATGTGACTTTGATGTGACTTTGATGTGATTTGATGTGACTTTGATGTGACTTTGATGTGACTTTGATGTGATTTGATGTGACTTTGATGTGACTTTGATGTGACTTTGATGTGATTTGATGTGACTTTGATGTGATTTGATGTGATTTGATGTGATTTGATGTGACTTTGATGTGACTTTGATGTGACTTTGATGTGATTTGATGTGATTTGATGTGACTTTGATGTGATTTGATGTGACTTTGATGTGATTTGATGTGATTTGATGTGACTTTGATGTGATTTGATGTGATTTGATGTGATTTGATGTGACTTTGATGTGATTTGATGTGATTTGATGTGACTTTGATGTGATTTGATGTGACTTTGATGTGATTTGATGTGACTTTGATGTGACTTTGATGTGACTTTGATGGAATAGTGAAGCCCCTTTGGACGGGTGTGACTTGGATTTGGCTTTGATCGGTGATAATGGACGATTGTTGCTCTGTATAACATTCAGGGAAGACATTCATACAACTTTTCAGGGTAACATTGAAGTCTTTGGCCCTCAAGTGTCATAAAAGTCGGAGCAAAGTAGTGCAGGAACTCCTCTGAAGTCTCTACAAACTTTAAGTTGCACAGATATGATTGGTTATCATTGGAAAACAAAGTCACATGACAAGTCCCACAATGTGAATGGAGCCTAAAGGAATCCATAAAATATCAGCTCTACTTGTTGGATCAATAGGTGTAAATAAAGGAATAAAAGTCTGGAAGAAAAGGAATGCAGCCACCACATATACTGGAAGAATTGGGAAGCTGCAATACAAGAACTTTTTGTTTGGAGGTTGAATACGGCTTTAAGTTCAGATCTAGACTGTTATCTGAGGTTTACTTTGTGCTCCTGAGCCTGACAAAGAGTCCAGTGATTGGCCTCCTCCTCTAATATCTTATTATTCTACTTAAAGCCGACTTCTACCCAAAAGTGGGACTTCCCCTTTAAGCACTCCTCCCCCCTTACATGCCACATTCCGCATGTCATTTTTTTTGGGGGGGGGATGGGTGACTAGTTTTGAGTGGGACTTCCTGTCCCACCTCTGACTACGGGTTGTCTAGGTGACTCCTCCCCTCCCCCTAGGCGGACCCTCCCTCTCTGTAATATTCTGGGATACGTCACAGGTCCAAAAGGATCGCCTGTCCACTCAGCGAGCACAGCGCGACTCGCACATTCGCAGTGCACGACGCCCATCCGTGAAGCCGCAAGCTGTCATGGGCGGGTGCCCACACTTTCAATGGAGGCGCCACGGAAAGGAGGGGGAGGGGAGCGAGGCTCCATGGAAAGGAGGGGGGAGGGGAGCGAGGCTCCATGGAAAGGAGGGGGAGGGGAGCGAGGCTCCATGGAAAGGAGGGGGAGGGGAGCGAGGCTCCATGGAAAGGAGGGGGAGGGGAGCGAGGCTCCATGCGGCCGGATCGCTGGACTGTGGGACAGGTGAGGGTTTGTTTAGTCAGAAGATACACTTTTTGTAGCGGATACAGTAAAATAAAAAGCCTGGAACTCCGCCTTACACCTGATTGTGAAAACTGTAGAACTTTATATAAGAACCCTTAATGACCATAATCAATGCTGCCTTTGTAGAAATGACTCCCAGACACCGGCTGTGACTGTGGGGATCATTACTGATACTAAATGTCTCTTCAAAGGAACAACAAGCTTGGGGGATACCGAGGAGAACCCCAAACACTCCGCTCTCAGGCTCCATTCACATCTATGCATCTTGCTTGTCAGCGTTTCTGCTGTGTTTTTTGTGGTGCTTGTTGCGTTTTTGAATAGCGTTTTTTACAGCTTTTTTGCCATGTCTTGCGTTTTTTGTTTTTTTTACAGTTTTTTTTTTTAGACTGTATACAGTCTAAAGGAAAAAAAAAAACACCAAAAATGCAAAATGCATAAAAAACGCAGCAAAAACGCCGTAAAAACGCTGTACTTGCGTTTTTGATGCTGGTTCATTGAATTATATTAGGCCCCTTTCACACTGAGGCGTTTTTCAGGCGTTTTAGCGCTAAAATTACCGCCTAAATATTGCATGAAAAATGACCTCCATGTATCTCAGTGTAACCTTTCACACTGAGGTGTTGTGCTGGCTGTGCGTTGGAAAAAATCCTGCAATCAGCTTTTTTGGAGCATCTTTTGGGGCGCATAAAATAGCGCTGTAAAAACGTCTATCCCAATTGAGATGAATGGGAAACGCTGTAAAAATGCTTTAAAACCACCCAGAAACTGTGTGGAAGGTCACATGACCGCATGGTCACATGGTCAGGTTTGCTGACGCTAACGCTTAAAAAACGCGATTAAAACGCATGGACGTTAGCGCTATTTTTACCGCTGACGTGCTAAAAACGCGGCAAGAATGTGGTAATAACGCTCATCGTTTTTACCGCGTTTTTGCAATGCCTCAGTGTGAAAGTAGCCTTAGGCTCCATTCACACTAGCGCGTTTTTTGATGCATTTTGCAGAAATACATGGGAATTTTTTAACATGGGTTCCTATGGAACATGTTCACATCAATGCATTTTTGTTTCTCTGCATTTTTGGAAAGGGTCGGGGACTTTTTTTCATGCAAAAAGCAGCGTTTTGTATGTAATGGATTTCAATGGACAAGCATCAAAAACGCAAGTGCACCGTTTTTGCAGCGTTTTTGATGCGTTTTTGGCGTTTTTTTTTTAATTTTTTTACGACTGTATAAAGTCTAAAAAAACTGTAAAAAAAACAAACAAATGCAAACGCCGCAAAAACGCCGCAAAAACGCTGTAAAAACGCTACAAAAACGTGGCAAGCATGACAAAAAAAACCCCAAAAAACGCTCAAAAGCAACATGCATAGGTGTGAATCAAGCCTTACATGCAAAACGCTGCATTTTGCATGAAAAAAGTCCCTGACCCTTTCCAAAAACACAGAGCTACAAAAATGCATTGATGTGAACATGTTCCATAGGAACCCATGTTATAAAATTCCCGTGTATTTCTGCAAAATGCATCAAAAAACGCGTTAGTGTGAATGGAGCCTCAGGGAGACAGAATGGCGAGTTCTAGTCCTTCTCTTCAGTATTCCAGTCCTAAATCTTTGGGACATTCTTATCAATGAAATGAATTGGTTGCAGGAAAGACATTTGTACGATTCTCCCATCAACACTGACAGGGGAATCAGCAGCCGGTGATTATTGGTAGTGTCTATAGGAGACACGAGCGATTATTACAAGATATTCCGTCAGGCTGGTTGTACCCGAGCTGATCGATCGATTGGTACATTCAGCCTGCCCATACACAGGTCTAATCTCGGCCGGTTACTGTTGAACCTTGTATGGCCGGCCTAGGAGTTTCACTTAAAGTGGTAGTCAACGTTTGATTTTTTTATAAATAACAAGCATGCCTATACTTACCTGCTCTGTGCAATGGTTGTGCACAGAGTAGCCCCTCTCCTCTTCTTTCGGGGTGCCCCCCACAGAAAGCCGCATTCCATGGGGGCGCTCGTGCAGGCTCGCTCCTGAATCCCGCTGCTGCGTCCATTGACACAGACAGCAGGACGAAGCCCCGCCCCCGACTCCCGTTTCACAGCTTTTGATTGACAGCCAGTGGCTCCTACCGCTATCAATCTGTCCAATGAGGAGAGAGACAGTGGGTGGAGCCACTTGTGCACATTGGAGGATGGGATTGGCTCAGGTAAGTAAAGGCGGCTCTCTGGATTGGCTGCAGCACAGAAGGTTTTTTACCTAATGCATGGAAAGCATGAAGGGGAAGAACCTGAAGGCTTTACAAGCACTTTAACACAACAGCAGCCAGTAATACGGCCCCATCATTACACATCATTTATTATTACATGGCCAATGGCAGAAGCAGATTTTATTTCCGGAGTTCAGTTTTATCCATAATTAGTATAAATCAATGTTTATTAGCCTTGCTTTACATGGAAATGATAAGTTTAAGGCTTAAAGTGGAATTCTAGTGACCTTGTCTCCAGCAATGTGACGTCCTGGAGGATCTCCCCACCAGACACGGACATCTTCCATCATCTGGCTTCTCAGCACTTTTATTGGCTGGGGGGGAGGGGTGAAGTCACATGACCTGTGCAGCATGGGGAGGAGATCACGGCTTCTTTTACAAGGTATTGACCGGCTTTACAAAGGTATTTGGTGCACAAAGTGGATTTCTATTCTCTGGAGCTTTCCAGGAATAAAGTTCCATGAAAGTTTTTGCTCCGGGTCCCGGAGTTCATCTTCATTTCTTTATAACGGCACAATTTGGAGTAGATGATAGATCTGGGCGGAGCTCAGCTTAAGCATGTGATATTTTATTGAAGCCACAAAACTTTATTTATAATGATCTTTTCTGTGTAGATTGGATACAATATTTTTCCACACTTCTCCTTTATCTAAAACCCGCTCAGATTTCTAGTTTACTACGGAGATGCTGAATATTCGGCTTTTCAGAAGACAATGAACAATTCTTTTTGCTCCCGGCTCACTTTAGCCCCCGGTAGTACATAACGGCGCTGTGTACCATTGTGAAAGCATTGACAAGGCCTCATCTTTGGGTTCCGAGCTCAGCTCTGTTTGTCCAGAAGGTTTATTTGGCGGATTTATTACAAAGTCTGAGGAAATGAGTTGTGCAGTTACCGGCACATTCCGTGTCTTCCAGCATTGCCCATAGCAGTAAATGAGTGGAGGTGTCTGCATGAGTTCACACTACTGAAGATGAAGAATGACTTGGCCCAATATAGGGAACTGGTGCCAGGAACACCATAATATGGAGCCCGGGGTTAGGACTCCATCATCATTTTCTTTTACTGATGGAGAAAAGATTGATAAGGACGTTGATGGTGAGGATATTACATTTGTCTTCTTCTGGATAAACGAGAGTCGGCACTTTTATGTGGTTATCATAAAAAGGATCTCCAGATGGGAGAAAAACTGACAGTCGGCTTGAAGATGATCAGATCCTGGAATGTTTGTTTTTATGTGAGATACGGAAATGTGTGTCTGTTGTTTGATAACTATGTTGTATTTTATAGCAATTACTTATGCCGCGTACACACGGTCAGACTTTTCTACCGGACTTGTCTGACGGACGCCGACGGACCAATCCGATCGTGTGTGGGCTTCACCGGACCTTCACCGGACTTTTCCAGTCACAAATCTGACGGACTTTAGATTTGGAACTTGCTTCAAATCTTTACGTCGTAACTCCGCCGGACCCAGAAATCCGCTCGTCTGTGTGCTAGTCCGACGGACAAAAACCCAACGCTAGGGCAGCTATTGGCTACTGGCTATCAACTTCCTTATTTTAGTCCGGTGTACGTCATCATGTACGAATCCGTCCGACTTTGGTGTGATCGTGTGTAGGAAAGTCCGGTCCTTAGAAAGTCTGTTGAAAGTCCGTCAAAAGTTTGTCGAAAGTCTGTCGGACTTTTGTAGCTGAAAACTCCGACCGTGTGTACGTGGCATTAGGCTTTGAAAGGACATCATATGTAGGTTGGAGCTGCATTGTGTGCAACAGCTACTACGTTGTGTAGTTTTAAAACAGACTCCCACACTAATTTTTCTTTTAGTTTAAGTTACAGAAGAGAATGGATGTAACCTCTGTCAGGTTTTTATTGTTCTTAGTGTCCAAGTAAGTGAGGGGAAGTTTCTCCCCTCCCCCTATAGGTGAATACCCTGTTTCCCCGAAAATAAGACCTAGCGTGATTGTCGGTGATGGCTGCAATATAAGCCCTACCCCCCAAATAAGCCCTAGTTAAAGTCCTTGTAGGTCTTATTTTCAGGGTAGGGCTTATTTGGGGGGGTAGGGCTTATATTGCAGCCATCACTGACAATCACGCTAGGTCTTATTTTCAGGGAAACAGGGTAGCAATAAAGCTCTGATAAATTCTAATCATTTCCTTCTCTACCAAATAAAGTTTTTGTTCTACTGTATGTATTGCATTGTGGAGATTTCCATTAGCAAAAAAGTTATACAAATTTGACATTTGAGATTAAAGTGATACTAAAGTCTTGTTTTTTTTTTCCTTTAAAAATAACAAACATGTTATACTTACCTGCCCTGTTCAGTAGTTTTGCACAGAGCAGCCCCGATCCTCCTCTTCTGGGGTCCATCTTCGGTGCTCCTGTCCTCTCCGTCCTGACGAGTGCCCCCACACCAAGCAGCAGCTCTGTGTGTCTATTCAGACACGGAGCCATGGTTTGGCCCTGCCCCCTTTCTCTCCTCATTGGCTGACTGACTTTGATTGACAGCAGCGGGAGCCAATAGTGCCACTGCTTTGTCTCAGCCAATCAGAAGGCTTAGTCCCGAATGGCCGAGGCACTTATGGACATCGCTGGCTGGATAGGGCTCAGGTAAGTATTAGGGGGGCTGAGGGGGCTGCTGCACACTGAAGGTTTTTTTTTTATCTTAAGGCATACAAGGCATTAAGAATAAAAACCTTCTGCCTTTAGAACCACTTTAATGATTTCCAATAGAAGAGAAAAAAAATGGAATCAGTTTTGGAGCCCAACTTTACAAAGTAACGCAATGTGTCCAAAATGGCCAAAAACAAAACCCTGACTAAAGAGGCTCATTCTTTACACATTTGGACTCTTCATTGAAGATAAAAGTGTGATTAGTTTTTAGATAATGGAAATGTGACTGTTTGTAGTGAGTGAAAATGTCAGAGCGTAAGCCAGAATTCTTATTATGGGATGTGTCATGCTAGGTGACAAAGCTCCAGTGATAGAATCACTAATGCCGCGTACACACGACCCGACTTTTCCACAGCAAAGGCCCGACGGAACGAATCCCCCGGACAATTCCATCGTGTGTGGACTTCATCCGACCTTTGCTGTCCAAAAATCAGACGGACTTTAGAAATAGAACATGTTTCAAATCTTTCCAACGGACTCGAGTCCTGGCGAAAAATCAGTCCGTCTGTATGCTAGTCCGACGGACGAACAACAACGCAAGGGCAGCTATTGGCTACTGGCTATGAACTTCCATATTCTAGTCCGGTCGTACGTCATCACGTTCCAATCAGTCGGACTTTGGTGTGATCGTGTGTAGGCAAGTCCGTTGCGTCGAAAGTCCGTCAAAAAGTCCTTCGGAGTTCAGTTGGTGGAAAGTCTGCTCGTGTGTACACGGCATAAGGCTCCATTCACATGGTGTGCATTAAAATGTGTTGTGTTAAGACAGCCTATTCATTTGAATGGGGTGCCCAATGCATCAATATGGTCTATGTGTCTATTTCTGGCAGTGCAAGGCAATGCAGGATAATGTGTCGCCACGTGTTGTGCTGCACACCCCAAAGCATGACCACCAACATGGTGAACTGAGTGTCCGTCAGTCAGAATAAATGGCATCACATTGTACCAGTGCATGCCAGACGTTGTAGGAATGTGAGCATTGACCACAGCTGGAAAAAGTGCCAGTGGACCGCCAAGAGTCTACACACTTCCTCCAATGGAGTTCATCCCTTTCTAGCTGTAAAGATCATGCACAATTTACATTTTATTTTCCAACAATAGATGTTTATTGAATTATAATGGTTTACATGTTGTAGAAATAACAAGGGACACATAGCAACAAGTTAAGAACAGACCAGCCTTTCAGTATATAAAGCACACTGTAGGTGATCCACATAAAACCTCCTAAATATCTGCATTGTATTAAACTTATAGGGGACACCAAACAGTAGTAGAAGATATCATTGAGAGCCATGGACTCCATATCCCATTACATTTGGGAATAGAACCTGTCCTAAGAGCTATACTCTTTTCATAATTATAGGTTAGATTCACAAGAGCAACTATCTCAGACACGTTGGGTGCTTGAAGAGACCTCCACATATAGCAAGGTATATCACACCAATGGGGATACAGACAGAAATAAGGATCTTCTTACCCTTTCCTGCACCATCCAACACTAGAAGGAAACTTTTTTGGCTGGAGTTTCCCTTTAAAGTGGTTCTAGAGGCAGAATGTTCTTCCCTTAATGCATTATATGTGCATTATGTGTGCAGGAGCCCCCCTCAGGACCCCTAATACTTACCTGAGCCCCATCTTGAGCCAGCGATGTTACACGAGAGGCTTGGCTGTCTGCGACTCTGCCTCCTGATTGGCTGAGACACACATGGGGTGCCATTGGGAGCTGTGACTCGGACCGGGTGCCCCCATTTCAAGCTGCTTGCTGTGGGGGGCACTCGACAGGAGGGAGGGGCCAGGAGCACCAGCGAGGGACCCGAGAAGAGGAGGATCTGAGGTGCTCTGTGCAAAGCCATTACACAAAGCAGGTAACTATAACAGATTTGTCATTTTTAAACAAAAAAACAACAACGAGACTTTAGTATCAATTTAAAATACCCTTAAAATACCTAACATAAATATATTAAGCAAGGGTCAAATGTATGCCAATCATGATTTAATTGTAACCTAAAGTACAAATCAACCCTTGTTGTGGAGCTCCCTGAGCACTGAACAGGTTAAAGATGCATTTCTTTCTATGATACCTTAAAAAAAAACAGTTTTATCTGCTTTATCACCTTCCTCTCTCAGACTTCTCCATATAACCCGTCTCCAAAGCTGATTCTAACAAGTAGCACTCGGGTTGATTTACTAAAATTCCAGAGTGCAAAATCAGGTGCAGCTGTGCATGGTAGCCAGTCAGCTTCTAACTTCAGCTTCTTCACGTAAAAAAAACTGTTTCTATGAGAGCTACACCAGATTTTGCACTCTCCAGTTTTAGTAAATCAACCCCACTGTGACATCATCAGTAGCACTGTGATCTCATCATGTACAATAAAGTGCTGGCAGCCCTGCATTGTAAGTGAGGATGCTGAGGGCCAAATTCACTGGAATAGATAAGGAATGCATTGTCTGCTGGGTGGGGGAGGGAGGAGTAAGGTAAATAAGCCTAGACAGAAGCCAACATGTATTTCTGGCAGTGTGGGAAAGCCTCACTAAGAGGGAAGTTTTGTCATTTTCTCGGAGTTCAGCTTTAATTCTCATATACGGTAAAATAAGAATAGAGTTGAAATATCATCTACTGGACTTTAACATCGCTGACTTGAAAAGCCACCTAGACTTCCAAAATTCTTTACAGCACTTTTTGGACGGGTTGGAAACTCTTTTTGTTGCTGAGACTCCAACACTTTGACGTCATGAAAAGTAAATGGTCTATCTTCTTCTTTTGGAGAATCCAATGTCTGTCCTCCATCTTTCACATCTACAGTAGTGTTATAATAAAGGACAGGTTGAAGTGCTGCAGCCGTCACTCAGGAACAAGTGAAGTTTTATGCCTACTACCTGCCTACTTGTAAACGCATGTGGAGTCACAGCCGGGCTTATTCAACAAAGCAATTCAATGAGTAAAGCCTTATTTCTATTGGTTACAGCAATTTGCTCTTTGCTGACTGAATTCTCTTATAAAGATCCCGTATATGAACTCACAAAATACTTAAAGCCCAACTCCGAGAAACATGGAAATCCTCCTTTGCTGTGTGGCTACATTGTACAGGTTCATTATGAGTTTAGTCCCCATGAGAGTAAAAACACTTTTACTTACCTAATGCCGCGTACACACCACCGGACTTTCTGCCAGAAAAGGTCCGATGGAATCATTCCGTCAGACATTCCGATCGTGTGTGGGCTTCATCGGACTTATTCTTTCTAAAATTCTGACGGACCTAGAAATAGAACATGTTTCAAATCTTCCCGACGGAATCAGTTCCTATCAGGAAGACCGCTCGTCTGTACGCTATTCCGACGGACCGAAAACGACGCAAGGGCGGCTATTGGCTACTGGCTATTGAACTTCCTTTTTCTAGTCCCGTCGTACGTCATCACGTTCTAAACGATCGGACTTTGGTTGTGAACGTGTGTAGGCAAGTCCGTTTCAGCGGAACGCTGTCGGAAAGACCGTTGGAGTCTATTCTGATGGAAAGTCCGGTCGTGTGTACGCGGCGTAATCCTCCATTTCCCCAGCAGGCGGTGCTGCATCACACTCCAGCGGACTGTCCTTTGACAGCATCACATCCAATGCATGGCTATGAATCCTGCATTGGTCCTGATGATGCCATGACCTTAGAGCAGTGTAAGTGAGAAGACCCTGCAGGGACCAATCTATCAGGGCACTGGGGTGGAGTATTGGGTAAGTAAATCTACTTTAACTAGTCCCCTAGATCTAAAGGAGCAATCAATACTTGCAATCGGGCACATCCCTACGGCAAGGGCTCATTTTCAGGTATCCTGGAGTTGGAATGTAAAACATGAAATGAATAGAGAGGTCAGTATACTTATCTCCCAACTTTCTGATGTGACCATGGAAACTTTTCACCTCAATGTATGTAGGCAAAATACACCCCCCTGCCATGCTTCCTAGTTATATGGAGCAGAAAGAATTAAGAATCATACAATGACTAGTTAAAGCTTTTTCTATCACTACTTTTCTTTTACATTGGCTTTTTAAAATGACAAATGTAATGATTTAATAAGAACTGACCGCTCTAGGCATCTATTCCATGATGACGCCTCCTGCTAGACAAGGCACAGGAGCCGGCCCTGCAAGTAGCATCAAAGAGAGAAGAAAAAGCTGGACGGCCGAACTCCAATGCAACACCTTCATCATGATTAAGCGCCCATCTGTGGTGTGAAACGCGTCAGCTTCTTGTCCTGTACCTCTGTGATCAGATGTGACTGCTTGGATTTTATCTGACTTCAAATAAAGGTGTTGCATTAAAGTGCAGCCATCCAGCTTTCTCTTGTCTCTTCCATGGAATCATTTAATGGTTGGATGGAAGTTTTAGTGCAGTATAACACTTTTGGCAGTTAAAGCCGATGTAAACCCCCCCCCCAAAAAAAAACCATTAAGCCCTTCAGATTATATGTGTCTCCCAATGTGTGCCGTTATTTTTGTTTTCAGAATTTTACATTTGGTAAAAATATCTGTTGATCCCGCCAATGACTTCCTACTCCTTTTCCACAATAGTAACAATCTGCAGACTCAGGTCCCCTCTGCAGCATTGCCCCTGCATTGTGCATGCGCCTGAAGAGCTTTGCTATTATTACTATTCTACATAAAAAGTGCAGCGCAATAGTAAGAATCAGTCCAGCACAATAAAATATCTCCGTCCAAATGAGGTGATTAATTAGTAGAACCACAAAGCCCAGAGAGCAGTAAGGGACATTCCACGTGAGTGAAAAGAAGATCCAGTATGCTCGCTCACCTCAAGATATGGAGCCCTCAATCATCAGAAGGTCCAACACACTTGTCCTACCTTGGGGTATGCATGTTGGTGGAGGGCATTGTCACCTGCATTTCATACTGGATCTTCTTTTCACTCATGTGAATGTCCCTTATTGCTCTCTGGGCTTTGTGGTTCTTCTAATTAATGACCTCATTTGGACTGAGATATTTTATTGTGCTGGACGGATTCTTACTATTGCGCTGCACTTTTTATGTACATAGGTTTTATTTTTGGATGATGTGAAATCTCCTTTAGTGTTCAGCAATAGAATGTATTGAATTGACATTTCAGTAATCTTAGTACTTTTGTCTGTGATAAGTGTACTGATTTATAATCCTATCATTGCTATTGTCTGGAGGAGTGTTTGGTGACATCATTAGGGGGATGTGCTGTGGCTCGGTCCCTCCCCCACCTCCTAAGAGCCATGCAGAGTCCGGAATAGAATTAAATAGAGCATTTTATAGGAAAGTAACATCAGACCAAAAAGACGGGACAACCATGGCACAGAGCAATTTGGTTCCGAAAAGTACCTGTATTGAGATTGTAGGCCACACCCACCCACACAACACTTTCCCCAGATACAATATAAATAAATAATACACAAACATCCATCTTTTTGGTAAGAAATTGCCGCGACACCTTTTATTGGTTTTAAACAATGTAATAATTCATAACTCTTTTATTATATCATAACTTCATAAATCCAAACATATTTCCATCTGCTCAGTTATTAGAACTCGAGCAGTAGCAGAATTTAAATAAAAACAACAGTCCCCCCCAGAATCCGGGGTGACCCTACCACATAATAGGTGTTCGCGACTGGGGCGGGAGAGAGGGAGCTTCAATTTCCTTCTTGGTCCAGTGGGAAAGAGGAAAAGCCTCTTTCCTGCTGACCTTTTATAGCCTATCCCCACTTCCAGCACTTTCCATGAGCTCTGATTGGTTCTTCCCAGGTACCTTAGCTCAGCTTCCTTAAAGGGGCAGCCGCCCTAAATTACCTATAACTAAAGCTGCTAAATTAAATAATCTAAATGTGGAGGGGAGGCCACAACCTCAAGAAAGTGGACCCATATTGCGCCCCCTTTTTCATGAGATTGTAGGCCACACCCACCCACAAAACACTTTCCCCAGATACAATTTAAATAAATAATACACAAACATCCATCTTTTTGGCAAGAAATTGGCCGCAACACCTTTTATTGGTTTTAAACAATGTAATAATTCATAACTCTTTTATTATATCATAATTTCATAAATCCAAACATATTTCCATCTGCTCAGTTATTAGAACTCGAGCAGTAGCAGAATTTAAATAAAAACAACAGCCCACATGGCGGGCTTGAACATCAAGCCCGGGCCTCCCCACCACCGCAGCCACAGCACTTTCTATACTGTACTGCAGACCCAGATTGAATATATCCAGACCAACCTCTGATAAATGGACTCCATCAGGCCTGTATAAACCCGGGTAACCACCTTCAAGGTCCACATGCCGATAGGATAAACCATTTATCAGAGGCATACATTTTTCAAGAGCCCTATTGATTCTTTTCCTCATTTTTTCCATGACCCTCCTCTGATCTGAGGAGAGCCACGAAAGCCGAGGGACTATCTCTGAAAAGACTAAAGTTGTACCTGGGGAAGTGATACAAAAGCGCTGGAGATCCTGTTTAATCATAAACAACAAATCTAGAGTCTTAACTTTTCCCAAATCATTGCCACCCAAGTGAATAACCAAAATGGATGGCATAGGCCATAATTGACACAACCTTGTTAGGTGAAAATAAAGTTGGTGCCACTGAAGGCCTCTTATGCCCTGCCAATATAACTTAAAAGAGTCCGGCTGCAGGGACAAATTCGTTGAGTAACTGCGTTGAGCCACTCTCTTTCGTGCCCAGTATATAAAAGAGTGTCCCAGAATCCAAACTGTGTGCTGAAAACCTGAAATTCAAATAAACAAATTAGGCCTAACATATAAACGAAAACAATGGGACTTTCACCTCCCCATTTCTTTAATGTCAGAATCTGGTAACCCTACCCGGGCCGCCTCAGAAGCTGCGCCTATTCTAAATGAGTGGGAGGAAAATTTCAAGTTGGTTAATCCCAACTGTACCAGGCATTTCTTAAAAACTGCATCAAACTGAAACTTCGTAAGTGGCATTAAATTAGCATGAATAAGAAAAAACCCTTTACCTAAAGGTCTAATCCCCATAAATTGTCTAACTGCCTCTACAGGGCACACAATTCCGTCCTCTTGTACGCACAGGTTGACCCACCTGCCCTTGCCACATTGATCCGTTTTAGACTGCTGCAGCCAAATATGCACTCCCAATTGCTCAACCACTACTTGCTCAAATCGAATTCCTGAAGTCCCTTGTTTATTTGCTGGTACTAGTTCCGAGATACGGAAAGCACCAAAAAAGGCTAACACAAAAGCCGTTTTGAAAAGTAGCGCTTCATACTTAGAGAAGCAAACTATTGCAGTAACCTTGCAAAGGCCACGAAGGATGTCCAAGGAGATAGGTCGCCTACTGTCTGAAACAAAAGTCAACCTCCTGTAACCCTTCAGTGCCAGTTTAACAGAAAAATAAGACGTGCAAGGTTGCAAACCTAATAACCTAAAGAAAAATGAAATGCCAGCCAGCGTTTTTGACACATAACTAAAGGAAAAGCGCTGCTGTATTAACTGGGATAAGAAGGCCAAGACAGTTGCTTCAAATGGTTCTCTGAAACTAAAACCTTCAGCACTTGCAAAGGACAACCAGCTTCCCCAGGAGGCAGAGTAACTGGACCAAGTCTTGGGCGCCAAGGAACCTTGAATAGCTTCTGCTACAGCACTCAAATCACGTCCCACAGGTGGTCTGGGCACGGGGTGCCTGTCACATCTGCCTCTGGAAGCAAACTCCGGAAACGGTCCATCTGCAACCGGGACAAAGAATCAGCAATATTATTCAGGATCCCAGGAGTATACCTAGCTTTTAACCAAACATTAAATTTGAGGCATCTAAAGACCACTTGTCTTAGTATTTTGATCACTAGCAATGAATTAGACGAAAGACAATTAACCGCATATAACACGCCCTTGTTGTCAGTCTCCACTAGAATACGCCTATTTGCAAAATTCGGGCCCCATAACTCCAAGGCCACCAGAATCGGGAACAACTCCAACAATACAACGTTACGGGTGACACCTGTCTGAAACCACAACTCAGGCCAAACTGCACAGCACCAATGTGTTCTCCAGATAACACCAAAGCCTTTGGATCCTGCCGCATCCGTAAACAAACGGAAATCTGAGGCTATCACAAATTCAGATTGGAAAAAGGACCTCCCATTATAACATTCCAAGAAGATAGCCCAGACCATCAAATTTTCTTTAAGAGGGGTAGTCAATCTAATGTGATCCAAAGAGGATTTCATACCAGAGATTGCCAGATAAAGGCGCCGAGAAAAAATCCTGCCAACCGGCATAATTCTACAAGCAAAAGCCAAAATTCCTAACAGCGATTGCATCTCTTTCAACCGAACTTTCTTCTTTTTCAATACCCACATAATCAGCCACTTCAATTTCTTCAATTTTACTTCAGGCAAACGAAACTCCATCATACACGTGTCAATTTCGATGCCCAAGAATTCCATCGTCGTGCTGGGCAAGCAAGTCTTTTCATCCGCTAAAGGCACACCAAAATCTCGAGACATAGTCTGAAAAGACAATAACAACCCCAAGCAACTTGAAGAGTCAGCTGGCCCGACAAATAAAAAGTCTTCAAGATAGTGAACTACACTATCCATACCCGATTGAACACAAAGACACCAATGCAAAGACGTGGAAAACGCCTCCAAATAAGAACATGACAGCGAACATCCCATTGGGAGACATTTGTCAAAGAAATATTGACCTTCAAAGAAAAAAACCTAAGGAATTAAAAGCTGATGGGGAAATAGGCAGGAGGCGAAAAGCTGATTTTATGTCGGCTTTTGCCAACAATGCTCCAGGGCCGAATGATCTAATTTTCCGGACTGCGTCTTCAAATGTCGCGTACGAAACCGAACACAAACTCCCATCAATATCATCATTCAATGACTCCCCTTTCGGGAAAGACAAATTGTGTATGATGCGGAATGCGTTAGGTTCCCGCTTA